>JAAALK010000082.1:94496168-94568985 GCA_019279435.1 Zizania palustris | reverse complement strand
TAAACCCTTGTCATTCCTTTATTATCACCCTGCATTATTATTGCATTTCTTGGTGGCTTGTTGAGTACTTTTGTACTCATACCCATTAAAAAAACACTTCAGAGGCTACATACTACGAGGAGGATGGTCTGGAGTAGCGACCCAGTCAAGAACACGATCCTGAAGAAGACATTCGTCAAGCAGTTTATTTTCATAATTTCTTTTAATTTTACACTTATGTAATAATGTGGTCTGTGAACCACGGATGTTTGACCGTATGTACGTTGTCGCATGATGAACCTCTAGTTATTATTGTTTTTTATGAAAATTCAATAATGTTCCGATTTGGTAAAATCGGGGCGTCACAGGTACCAAGGTGGAGGAGACCACTGTGGTGGAAAAGCTTATGTATACCGTCCTGTAACACCCCAAGAATTAAAAATAAATAAAATAAGGAAAATGCATTTTCAGGAATTTAAAGGATTTATTTAATTAAAGAAAATACTAAAAGAACCCTATTCAAGCCAAACAAGGGGAATAACTTCAAATTTTAACTTGGAAAATTTATGGTGGAAGCTAGAGGCCAAGACATAATTTTAGGAATTTTTACCAATTTTTATCAACAGTGATTCAAACTTTAATCAAATAAATGAATTACTGGAATTATTTTAATTAAGAAAACATTTTAAATCCTGTTGGGTCGCAAACCCCCAATCTGCCCCGGCCTAGCCCAGTCCAAGCCGTGTGGCGCTGACATGTGGGGTCCGCCTGTCGGCGCTCGCAGCCCCTCTCTCCTCCCCGCGCCCGCCTCAGCCTGGCCCCACTTGTCGGCCTCGTTAACGCCTCCCTCCGCCACTGACTGCCCGGGCCCGTCTGATGGCCCCTTTCCTTCTTTGCTCACCCACTGACAGGTGGGACCCACCTGTCATATGCTTCGTCTTCGATGGAAGGGGATCCCCCCTTTCCTTTCCGGTGACCCCTTCCCTTTTCTCGCTGCCGACCGCCCCTACCCGCCGGGATATGCCCCGGACTCCCTTCCTTCGACCCCGGAGATCACTTTCCCCCTTTAACCGATGTGTATTCATGCATATGGAAGCTTGGCCGTGCAAATGGAAAGCCTCGCCGGAGTTTATGGGAACCCTCGGTTCCCTTCTGTTTAGACACCGACGACCCCCCCTATTTAACCCCCTTCGAACCACCGCTCTTCGCCACGCCGCTACAGCCCTAGCCTGTGCAATCCAGAGCGCCGCCACCCCTTTGCTTGGTTTTTGCCTCTGCTTCGCCTCCGGCCACCGCTCGCCACCGACACAAGCTGCCGCCATCCAAGCCACCGCCACCTTCGAGCCCGCTGGAGCCCGCCCGTCCTCGGCCACATCCCCATTGGCCGTGAGGACCACCGAATCGCCATCGCCGTCGTCGACCCGAAGCACTCATTCATCTACCCTCACCGCCAATCACCGTCAGTCGCCCGCCGTCGCCATCTCTGGTACCATCGCACTCCCCTTGCTCCCCTCGTTCTATTTCCGCCGGTAGATAGGTCCCTAGGCGCTCGCCATCGCCGTCGCCGCCGCGCCCGAACTCGCCGGCGCTGGGGATGAAGGGGGCAAAGTACCCCTTACGCGCGTGCCGTGCCAGATTAAATCCTGGCCGCACGATCGCGATCGAAGCGCCCAGATTAAATCCCTACCTGACCGGTCAAAGGGGTAAGGTGTGATCTGGGCCATCCAGATCCACTTAACCTCTCCCGCCTCCCGCCTGACCGCTTGATCTAGATCGGATGGTCCAGATCGATCTGGTTCACGCGCACAGTACGTGAGTCCACCGTGGGCCTGGCTCACCGTGGACCAGAACCTATTTTCTGTTTAAAATAAAATTCAGAAATTGATTTAAACTTTGAAAATTCATAACTTGCTCATTTTAACTCCAAATTTCACCATTCAAATTTTGTTAAATTCCTCTTTTTATTCTCTACATACTTATGCCATAAAAATACTATGTTACTTTGGCACAAAATATTATTAATAAATAAATGAATAAAACCCCCTTAGGATAAATTGATAAATCATGGAATAAATCAGGAAAATTCTTGAAAATATTAACTTTAATACATTCAGAATATTAAGGGGGGTTTTGTCCCTCATTTAAGACCCTACACTTGTATGTATTTGTTGTAATGTTTTTATTTATTGAATGTTATGTTTAATTTTTCCATACCGAGAAGACTACGAGATCGTCGAGGAGCCGGAGTATTACCCCGAGGTTCCACCTTCGCCATTTGCTGAGCAAGGAAAGTCACAACCACCATTTTGATCATAATTGAGCCCATGTTTTAATAAATTATCGCTATAACTCATAGGATAATATTGCATTAGTCTAATATCAAGCCCTACATTATATTTATTTAGATCCCCGTCCTTGTGTGTAAACCCAAGCCATGCTTATCGAGCCTTAACTCCTTGTCACTCTACAATAATATATTATCTAGTGTCCAATGTACCAACACAACTGCTATAGGATAAAAGAATGAGTCGTAGATAGTTGGATTCTACTATATGTATTTCACTGTTATTCTCGTCTCTGGACTCTGTTGGAGTTGGCTATGTTATAAGTATGGTGGGTTCCGGGTGCAAGCTAGGGCATTGGTTGGTCGTACCCAGGGCACTATAAGGACCGGTCTGTGGGATCTGTTGCAAAGCACTTCCGTACTAACCACAAGTCTAATGGGTAAGTCCTAATCAGAAGTATGGAACAAACCGACTCGATGCACCATAGTGGAGGGGGCAAGGGGCAACCTGCGAGTGACTTGTACCGATGTGGCTCAAGGGGGGTATGGTGTTGGCTCGACGCGTCGGGGCACCATATGAAACCCATAAGAGGGTGCTGTCGGGTCGGAGCGGTCCATATGGAAGGTTTTGGCACGAGTTCCCGTGGTATGGGTCATCTTGTTACACTTTGGTGTATGGGATGAGTGTGAGCCTTGTGGGTACAGTGGTACACCTCTGATCAGATTTTTAAATCTTTTCGAAAAGCCGAGCCCATGGTCAAGGGCGGGTTGTGTGACTTCTCGCAGTTAGTTTACAATTATTTGAATGTTTGAGTTATTCATGGCATGTAAGGACTGTTGAGCGAGGATGGGCTAACTGTACCCCTCGAGTTAGAAGATGATGCATACACATGTTTACATTTCTGTAGTAATAACTTGATCACATTTAATTGCTTTACAAATATGCTTTTCTACAAAATTAGCCACTACCTTCCTTGTTATTACTCTACATTATATTTGCATCCGGTGGCTTGCTGATTACGATTGTACTCACCCCCGTTGACTTACAGCACCAGAGCCCATCTACTACGGGGAGGATGAAGGTCTGGAGTAGCGACCCAGTCAAGGCGAGACTGGAAGAAGGCGTTCATCTAGGACCCTTATTTTATTAGTTTCTCTTTTATTCTAACACTTTTGTACTAATATGGTCTACGAACCATGAATGCTTGTCGTAATTTACGCGGTCATGTGATGAACGTCTTGGTTTATTGATTTTCTATGGAATTTCAATAAAGGTTCGGATTTATTAAATCTGGGCATTACACGTCCCCAACAATTTTTAGCAAATCGTCAGCACCATCGAGCAATGGGGCGATGTGATGAAGATGACAGTGGCGGAGGCCATTGGACGCTTGAAGGCATATGAAGTATCCATGTCAGGGCATCGGCGTGACAAGGAAGGAGGACAACAACTGCTAGATGCACATGCTGAACCATGACTAACATGTGCCGAGTGGGAGACCAAGGAAGTGGTGTAACTTTCCATTGCAGATGACGATGTTGAGTCGATGATGCTTTGATTCCAAGTGTGGAGGTGTTCAAATAAAAACAATAAGATTAGGGGGTGATTGTTAGATAATCTTATTAATTTGCATCAGTAGGATGTTAGTGTGTTGATGCATGAGTCAAGTGTAGAACGTGTAGCAGACTAAGTCCATTCTAGATAGTGTCCGAGTTGTTTTGCATGCAAGATTAATGCTTTTGTCCCCATACTTCGGCTAAAGAACGAAGCCGAATTCACTTGGGGGGCAGGTCAACAACGTGCATTTGAGAAAATATAGAGTGCTTGTCATCGCCGCCTGTGGTAAGAACACCGAAAGTCAGAATTCTGTTTCGGCTATACGTTGTTGCAGAAGATAGCATGATAGGAGCAGTGGTAACTTAGGAAGTGGAGGGAAAGGAGTCGATCATCACATTCTTGAGTCGCCACCTAATAGATGCTGAGATGAGGTACGTGTTCTTAGAGCATTTATGTTTATCACTTTATTATGCATGTACCAAACTTTGTCACTATCTTCTATCTAGCACATGTATTGTTACTTGTCAAACTGATGTTCTAAAGTACATGTTGCAAAAGCCGATTCTAAGTAGGAGAATCAGAAGGTGGGCTTATGATCTAATTGAATACGATTTGTCTTATGAACCTTTGAAGGTTATGAAAGGCCAAGTCGTTGCAAATTTTATAGTTGATCACCATGTAGATGTCAATTAGAGTGGTGATGCTGCTCTAATTGATGTAGTGCCATGGAAACTTTATTTTGATGGTTCGGCTTGCAAGAATGGCCAAGGAGTTGGAGTTGTGCTCATATCACCTAATGGCATGAGTTTCGAGACCTCGGTCCGGTTAGAATTTCCTTGTACTACAAACCAAGCCAAATATGAAGCTCTATTATTAGGACTTGAATTGTTAAGCTCCATGTGTGTTAAATTTGTTCATGCATATGGTTATTCGCTATTAGTAGTTCAACAAGTAGCTAAGGATGCCCAATGTTTTAATGGTTTGCTAAATAGTTACTTGGATAAATGTCTAGACATAATTGCTACTTTTGATGATTTTGAAATTTCACATGTGTCTAGAGAAGCCAATTCAGTAGAAAATGACTTGGCTCAGCAAGCATATGGTTACCAAATTAAAATAGGTAGATTTTTTGCACAAGATAAACCGATGCTTGACTTTATTTCACTACACGAGTCAGAATACATCGGTTTGACCGGCTTGACATGACCAGTCCGACCGTAGTTGTCTGGTCAGTCTGACCAGCCATGCCAGGCTGGTCTGACTGACCTGTGCCATTTTTCTGACAACGGCCGGTCTGACCGGCCCTCTATAGCCGGTTTGACCGCCCCGTGTTAGGAAAATTTAGGACACGAGGGGCAGGTTAAAATTTATGATTTGAATGCCAATTCAAGTGAGGATTTGGCGAGTACTTCAGGAATCATGAGGATGATTGGAGAACTTCGATTATAATACTTGAGAGATCCTAGTAAGTGGATTGATCAGAAAGTTCGGCAGCAAGCGTTTAAATTTGTATTGCTCGATGATGAGCTGTATCACCGAACGATTGATGGAGTACTTTTGAAAAGTTTGAATGTCGGTCAGTCTAGGCTTTCTATGGGTGAAGTACATGACAGTTTGTGTGGTACTCATCAGTCGTACCAAAAAATAAGTTGGATGCTCAAAAGAGCGGGTTTTTATTGGCCGACTATGACTGAAGATTGTTTTAAGTAGTATAAAGGATGTGAAGCTTTTCAAAGGTTTGGTAATATTCATCTTGCTCCTGCATCTTTACTTAATCCTATTATCAAACCATGGAAATTCCGAGGTAGGACCTTGGACTTCATCGACCAAATTTATCCTTCCTCTTTAAAATGGCATCAGTTCTTGTTGATGGCTACTGATTACTTCACCAAGTGGACCAAGGCCGTGCCTCTCAAGAACATGATGCAAAATGAGGTAATCGATTTTATCTTGAAGCTCATTATACATAGATTTGGTATTCCCCAAAGACTTACTACAAATCAGGGTGCTTCATTTGTTTCTAAAGAAGTATGTGATTTTGCCGAATCTTATGGTATAAAGTTGATAAACTCTTCACCATACTATGCTCAGGCCAATGGTCAGGCCGAGTCTAGTAATAAAACTATGATTAAGCTCATTAAGAAAAGATTGAAGAGTTTCCTAGATGGTGGCATGAAGTGCTTTCTGAGGCATTAGGGGCATGTAGAGTTGAAAAGCATGGTCCCACCAAGGTGAGTCCATATGAATTGGTGTATGGACAAGAAGCCGTTTTACCCGTAGAGGTGAATCTAGGATCTTTGAGATTACTTAAGAAAGATGGCTTATCGGTCGATGAGTATGAAACTCTTTTGAAGGATAATTTGGAAGAAGTGACCGATAGGAGATTGAGGGCTCTAGAGGCAATAGACAGAGACAAAAGAAGAGTGGCTAGAGCTTATAACAAGAAAGTGAGAGCAAAATCGTTTCAAGTTGGTGACTTGGTTTGGAAGATGATTTTGTCATTATGCACTAAGAGGCCAAAGTTCGGTAAATGGTCACAAATCAGCAAACAAAACAAATCAGAATCATCCTTTGACACAAGAAACGCTACAACGTTGATTTTCCTGTAGCGCGTCAAAAATTTCTGTAGCGCATCAAGAATCCATGCAAACAATGTTTTTCTCTCAATTTGTGAATGCCAATCTTTTCCAAAAGTTCCAGCCATACATAGGGGATAAGATCCCTTAAGTAGGCAGCTTCTAGAAGCCAAATTTACAAGATACCCCTTGGACAATTTCAGAATAGAATATTCTAAAAATTACCCAATTTGTCTTAAAGGAAAAATTACAAAGAGACTCTACTTTCAATATATTTTAAGAATAATAGAACCATTCTAAAAATATATCAAAAGAATACACTATAAAACTGAAATATTTAAACTAAAACTAAACTCCTATTTATTGTATTTAAAAAACATTTAATGTTTCGATGGTTTTCAGCAAAAACCGACAAAGCCTCCCCTGATCGTCGATGACCGTCGTCAGTCCGCGAACTCGACCGCCAGTAAGTCTCTCCCGCTCTCGATCCCTCGAGTCACCTTGTCACTTGAACTGACTTCCCTTTCACTGACTCGATCGACACTTCGTCTTGATCAACCTTCAACTCACGTCCTGTTCGATCTCCATGCGTACATCTAAGTCCACTCTCGACTTTGACTGACACCCTCGACCATTTGGCATTAGACTCCTCGTCTAACCCTGATCCTTTGCCATCGACAGTTGATGAGTAACTCAAGCCTGCACACACAAGACAAACACAGACACACACACATATCCAAAACACCTAGACACAAACTCATGACATCACCCTATCAATCACTCATCATAACCATGAATCATAGTGACAAACCTCACTATGTTCCTCAATCTCCTCCTTGATGAGTGCATTGACAACTCAAGATCAAAAGAAGTGTAGAGCAAAAATTCAGCACACATGTGACCATGAAAGCTCTAAAGAGAGCAAAGCTAAGAAACATGTCACTTGACAAATGATAAAGCAAAAACTACCTCAAACTACCTCAAAAGCTTACAAGATCATCAAATTCACCCAAAAGCTCATGAACTCTCCCCCTTTGGCAATGCAGACATCAAGATAGCCCCATGAGTTGAGAGAGTAAAGTGACCATGCAATGCTTCCAGAATATGATTAAGTCCAATTACAGTACAAACACTTCTTGTGCCTCACAAACTGTCCTAGCTAAACTGTATGATAAGCTTGAATGTACACAATCTAAATATTCATATGAGCAAGCATTTTGAAGTTTAAGCAAATAAAAGCATCACTACTCAGACTAGCATACTATACATGGCAAGGTAAGAGATACAAAGGCTAGTCAAAAACAAACTCGAAAAGCACACCCCACTACAAGGAGCTGCATCAAACTTGATATGCGAGAAAATTAAACTTTTTATTTTTTTAAATGCCAGGGGTTATTTGCAAGTCAACCTTATGCTAACCGGTCAAGCCAAGCCTAGGATAAACTACCGGAAGCTTAAGGCATTGATCATGGTATACACTTCAATGTCCTAGTTCAAACCAAAGTGCAATGGTGAGCAGTCTAGAAAAAAGTAGCGTGACTATGCAAACCCACCTTGATCTTTTCAATTTAATCACCACTTAACTATTTTTTGTTTCATTTTCATCATTGTCATTTTTATTTTTTTTTTATTTTTGAGCATAACAAGATCAAGTTGCGTATGAACATCCAAGTGAAAAGGACAAAGCTATCAAGTAAGTAATGAATAGAAAAAGCACCCTAGCCTATTCATGCTAGTTTCCAGACTTAGTAGTGACCATTTTTCAAATTTTCATAAAGAAAAGCCATGCTCAAGACATATAGATAGATGAGTTCATTCTAAGAATAATCAAACAGTGAATACAAGACATAATTGTAAAGTGCACACACAAGCATGTACATGTGAAAGCAATTAATCATATTTCAGAAGCATATGCAAAAGTACACAACTCCCCCTCACATGATGCCATAAGGATGACAAATGCCAAGCTCTCCCCTCAAAAATGCAAAACGAGAAGCATCGAGAGGCTTGGTGAAAATATCTGCAAGCTGATTTTGAGGATCGACAAAATGCAATTCAATATCTCCTTTTCATTGTGATCTCTTAAAAAATGATAACGCACGTCAATGTGCTTGGTCCTAGAATGCTGTACTGGGTTGTTTGCTAAACTGATTGCACTTGTGTTATCGCAAAATAATGGAACACGTGAAAAATACAACCCAAAGTCCCGCAAAGTAGAAACCATCCACAAAATCTGTGCGCAACAGCTAGCGGCAGCTACATATTCAGCCTCGGCTGTAGACCGTGCAACGCTAGACTGTTTGCGTGAAGACCAACACACAAGAGATGAACCCAGAAAATGACACGTCTCAGAAGTATTCTTGTGATCAATACGACATCCAGCAAAGTCAGCGTCAGAAAAATCTCTCAAGCATAATGAAGATGATGCAGAATACCAAATACCGAATTCAAGAGTGTGCTTGAGGTACCTTAGAATGCGCTTGACAACTTGACGATGTGAAGCCCTGGGAGAAGCCTGATAATGAGCGCACAGACACACAACAAAGTGTATGTCTGGCCTCGTAGCCGTCAAGTAAAGAAGGGAGCCGATCATGCTGTGATAATCCTTATGGTCCACTTCTTTTCCGTCTTCATCTAGATCAAGTGCAATAGAAGTACCCATCGGGGTAGCAAGAGGTTTAGCATCAGACATGTCAAAATGTTTAAGCAGGTCTTTAGTGTATTTTGTTTGATGGACAAAAGTTCCTTGTTTGCTTTGCTTTATTTGCAAACTCGGCGACAAGAGTATGAGATGAACCACCAAATATTATATCATCAACATATATCTGGACGAGTAAGAAATCTTTGCCATGCATGAGAGTGAACAAGGTTTTGTCAACATAACCCATTTTGTACCCGTGCTCAATCAAGAACGTCCTAAGGCGGTCGTACCAGGCCCTCGGAGCTTGCTTGTGCCCATATAGAGCTTTGTGAAGTTTAAAGACTCTATGGGGGTACTTGGGATTTTCAAAGCCAGGAGGCTACTTGACATACACATCCTCTCCTATGAAACAATTTAGGAAAGCACTTTTTACATTTATTTGAAAGAGTTTAAAGCCGCGCGAAGATGCAAAAGCAAGCAAGATCCTAATGGCCTCAAGTCGAGCTACCGGTGCAAAAGTTTCTCCAAAATCAACCCCCTCGACTTGAGAATACCCTTGAGCCACAATCCTAGCCTTGTTTCTCACTATAGCCTCATCCCCCATGTTTGTTTTTGAAAATCTATTTTGTACCAATGATGTGAATGTTAGGGGGTGGATCAACGAGAATCCAAACCTGATTTCTATGAAAATTCTCAAGTTCCTCATGCATGGCATTGATACAACAAGCATCATACAAAGCGTGACTAACATCCAATGGTTCAAAATTTGCAACAAAAGTAGAATCAATGAAATGAGCATGAGATTGGGTTACTCGTTCATTTAACTCGCCGATGATCTATTCCGGAGGATGCATTCTTTGAATACGAAGCGGTGCTTCTTTTTGCGACAGAATCTCCCCCTCAGCTGTTACCGAAGTTTGCTCCAAACTCTCAGAAGTAGAATCTTCAGGTCCTCTTGTCAAAGGAGTCGAAGCTTCTAGAGTTGCCGTAGAGGGAGGTAGTGGTGCCGCATCAAGATCTTCATCATCTGATGGTTCTTCTTACTCAAAAAGTGTTTCACTCATATCGTGCTCACTTGCAAATTCAAAATTAGTACTAACACATGGAGAAGTTTCATCAAAAGATACATCACAAGATTCAACCATAGTGTTAGTTTCAAGATTGAAAACACGATAAGAGTGACCATGTAAAGAATAGCCCAAAAAGATCTCATCAGATGCGCGTGATTCAAATTTATCCAAATTACCTCGCTTTAGGATGAAGCAACATCATCCAAACACTCTGAAGTGAGTGACCTTGGGTTTCCTCCCAAAGCGAAGTTCATAAGAAGTCACATTCAACAAAGAGCGCAAAAAGATCCCGTTGGAGATGTAGCATGCTATACTCATGGCTTCAGCCCAAAATTTTCTAGGAGTCCTATGCTCATTGAGCATCGTCCTAGCCATCTCCACAAGTGTGCGATTTTTTCTCTCAACCACACCATTTGTTGAGGGACTCTAGGTGTAGAAAACTGATGTTGAATTCCATGTTCAAGGCAAAATTATGCAAAACAACTATTTTTGAACTCGGTGCCGTTGTTGCTTTGAATAGATTTCATTGCACCAGGGAGTTCATTGAATAGCCTCAGTGCTAAGCTCCGAAAGTGTATGAACACTACATCCTTGCTCACAAGAAAGAAAACCCAAGAGTAACGAGAATAGTCATCAACAACAACAAGTACATACCATTTACCGCCTAACGAGCTAACCCGGGATGGACCAATAGTATCCATGTGAAGAAGCTCACTAGGTCGCTCAGTCATTACCATGTTTATGGGGGAATGCGAGGCGACAACCATTTTTCCAAGATGACATAGAGCACAAATGAGTTTCTTCTCAAATTTTAGCTTGGGCAATCCTCGGATGTGTCCTAGAGCACACAATCTCGCAAGAAGATCAAAGCTCATGTGCCCTAGTCTCCTATGCCACATCCAAATCTCAGAAGACGGTTCAGCTAAAAGGCAATGAGAAGATCCAAAAGCAAATCCATTTTACCCTTCCCTTCAGTGTATTTGTCTACCATGGAAAGTAGATAATCATTCTCACACTTAAGTTTTTCTTTTTTGCTCTCTAGCGAAGTTGAGTTGGTCCTTCAGGATTATGCAGATGGAACATGATGGCTGCACATCCTTAGAACACTCAGCACTCTCCAATCTAGCCTTAAGCTGATCAATATGCTTATCTCTCAGATTAATGCTTTCAACAAGTAAGCGACAATTTAAGCATTCACTGATGGCACAAGGACTAGAATCCACCTCCAAGAGTTGCTTCTGAACATTTTTAAGTTTTTCAAGGTTTTGAGCATGAATCAGACGCAACTGAGCAAGTTTAAGCAGAGTATCTTGTGAAATAATTGCATCATGTAATTTATCATTTTGAACAAGTAACTGATCAAGTGATAGACTAACCTCAGATGAGTCAAGCTCATCGCTGCTGTGCTTGTCATTTGCCATGAAGCAGAGGCCGTTGAAGTCCTTCGCCTTTTCCTTCTTTTCTTCATTCTTGCCTAGTTCTTCTTCATCAGAGCTTGGTTCTTCACTTGAGGTGTTGTCGATGTCACTGAGTGCAGCCACGAAAGCTCTAGCCATCCTTTTTGCCACTTTTCCTCTTTTGCCTTTGAAGTATGGTTTTTTGTCTCTTTTCTGATATTTGTGTTCATGTTCATTCTTGGCTTTCAGATTTGGGCAATTGGTTTTAATATGATTAAGATCACCGCACTCGAAACACCCTCGAGAGCCTCCTCTTCTTTGATCTCTTCTATCATTGTAGAACCTAGTGAACTTTTTGACTATAAGAGCAAGCTCTTCATCATCCAATGTGTCCACTTGTTCTTTTTTGATAGAGACCAATGAAGAGAAGGCAAAAACCCTAGATAAAGCACAAACTCCAGACACACTACCTCCAAATGAGGTGCCACTGCCGGAACCAGAAACTAGTGCCATGGATTGTGGCAAAGAGTTCCCAATTCCAGAACGAGATGCCTTGGCGATCTCGGTGGACTTAAGCTTACTAAACAGTTCATCGCATGTCAAAGTATCAAAACTCACAACTCTTCAATGCTTGAGATCTTTACTTCCCATATGCTACGATCAAGAGCATAGAAAAGTTTGATCGCCCTGTCATGATCAGAGTAAGCTAGCGTCCCAGTGGAGCACAAGTTACTAACAATTCCATCAAAGCGTGCAAACATGGCATCTACAGATTTTCCGGGGCCTTGCATCAACATTTGGTATTCTTGGTTATACGTGCTCTGCCTCCTAGCCTTAATCTGAGAAGTGCCCTCATGGAATGTTCTCAAAGTCATCCAGATCTCACGTGCAGTTCTAAGGTGCTGGACCCTGTCAAACTCATTGCGACTCAGACTGATAAAAAGTATGTTTTTGGCTTTGCTATTACAGTCATACTGTGACTTCTCAGTCTTTGAGGTATGAGTTTCAGGAATCACATATTGGGAATCAACAATGTCTCAAATTGCACTTCCTTGGCTCAGTAAATAAGCCTCCATGCGCACCTTCCAATAAGCGTAATCTCGACCATCGAACATCGGAATCTTAGTGTTCTTGTCCATGTCTCCACAAGGATCATAAACCGGTTAAGGTCAACTGGTGATCTAACCGGCTCTGATACCAATTGTGGGATCGGAATGATGACTAGAGGGGGTGAATAGGCGCCTCGACAAATTCTTGTGAATGTGATGGCCTGTTCAGAACACCCAACGCTCCTCCAAAATTCAAATTCAGATTTAAACCAAAACAAAATGAATCACAACAACACATTTGTTTCAAATTTAGAATTCAGTCTTGTTCGGAGTTTGGAGTGTCGACTCCCTCTGTCGACAATTGATATGTCGAACTACAATGTGTAGATCAATGACTGAATGAACGACAGAGGGATATCGATGATTGAAACTCCAAGATAGCTCAAAAACACTAATCAGTAGATCAGAAGGTTCCTAGGGGATTTTAGTTGAAAACACACACTTCTGAAAAGTACTAGACGATGAATAGTACCAAAAACAGATTCAAAATAACTCAGAGTTCAAATTTCAGTCTTATGAAACTTGAAATTTGCATGAAGTTGATTTAAAAATCTACACACAACTCAGACCAAAAATCAGATGATGTATTAGATTGACTCTAATGGATTTTGGCTGAAATCACAAGAATTCAAAAAATGCCTTGATCATGAATAGTGATCCTTGTTTATGGATGATTCTCCTCAGATTTACCCTTAGAAAGAGACTACTCTGAAGTTGTATGAAGATCAGGCGCAAATCAGCAAACAAAACAAATCAGAATCATCCTTTGACACAAGAAACGCTTCAACGTTGATTTTCCTGTAGGGCGTCAAAAATTTCTGTAGCGTGTCAAGAATCCATGCAAACAATGTTTTTCTCTCAATTTGTTAATGCCAATCTATTCCAAAAGTTCCAGCCATATTTAGGGGATAAGATCCCTTAAGTAGGCAGCTTCTAGAAGCCAAATTTACAAGATACCCCTTGGACAATTTCAGAATAGAATATTCTAAAAATTACCCAATTTGTCTTAAAGGAAAAATTACAAAGAGACTCTACTTTCAATATATTTTCAGATTAGAACCATTCTAAAAATATACCAAAAGAATACACTATAAAACTAAAATATTCAAACTAAAACTAAACTCCTATTTATTGTATTTAAAAAACATTTAATGTTTCGACGGTTTTCAGCAAAAAACCGACAAAGCCTCCCCTCATCGTCGATGACCGTCGTCAGTCTATGAACTCGACCGCCAGCAAGTCTCTTCCGCTCTCGATCCCTCGAGCCGCCTTGTCACTTGAACTGGCTTCCCTTTCACTGACTCGATCGATGCTTTGTCTTGATCAACCTTCAACTCACATCTTGTTCGATCTCCATGCGTACATCTGAGTCCACTCTCGACTTCGGCTGACACCCTCGACCATCTGGCATTAGACTCCCTGTCTAAACCTGATCCTTTGCCATCGACAGTTGATGAGTAACTTAAGCCTGCACACACAAGACAAACACAGACACACACACATATCCAAAACACCTAGACACAAACTAATGACATCATCCTATCAATCACTCATCATAACCATGAATCATAGTGACAAACCTCACTATGTTTCTCATTTTGTCTCACTAAAGTTTGCCAAAACGCAGGGGGCATGTGTTGATAGCAAAAATGGCATTAATGGTCAAAATTGTCAAAAAGTCAAAATTAGTAATTTGGACTGAAAATATGCTAAATCCTGGCACAGGACGGTCTGACCATCCCACTTCGGTCTAACCGACCCAATAAGGCTGGTCTGACCGAATTTAATCTGAATCCGAGTCAGATTAGTGATTTTTGGGTATTTTTATCCCTGATTAGATTTTAACAACTTTGACTCAAATATAACTCAGATTAGACCCCATGCACGTCATGTCCAACCCCTATAAATATAGGGGCAAGGGCGATTCAAGGGCTTCCCCCAAACCCCTAATAGATTAAATCTATTACCTTGAATCATACTTTTACCTTTCAATTTACCTTTCTTGCCCTAGGTTTAGCTTAGCACATACATCTTTGCTAGTTTGTGCTTTAAACCACCCGTCCGCCATGTCGTAATCATGATAAGTCCTTGTTGATTCGCTTGTGCATCGTCCGTTTCATCCACGTAACGAATTTCTATCATTTTGTTAGTTTTTACCGGTGATTCGATCTCTTGGCCGAATTGCCTTTGGTTTCTTGGTGTTTTTTTGTAGTGTTTCATCTCTACCATCTTCACCAAGAAATCTTGTTACAATTTTTCCAACGGCAAGACGGTTGCCAGAGCACGGAAATCACTTTCCAGGGGCTGTCGGTCTGACCGGGGGTACTGCCTAGTCCGACTGGCCCGTGCCGGATCCGTCATCCATTGCCGACACACGATGGTCCGACCAGCGATGCATATGCGGTCCGACTAGCGGCTCATAGGTGGTCTGATCGATGACCAACAGTTTACCCCACGCTGTTTTCTTCGTCTAGTGGTGCATTAACCCGCACCTTCATCAGTCTGACCGGCTCTATTTGGCCGGTCCGACCAACTTCTCTGTTTTCATCCAATCGGCTTTAATTGGCCGATTAGATTTATTTTCACTATATTATTCACACTTCAGCTAATTGAATTAGTCTGATAATTTGATTACCTGACGACTCCACCCTCCCTTGTCACTATCAAAGGTCATCGTAATGCGTTGTCGGCGTCATGTTACGCTTAGGGATTTATCTCTAAGTATCCACACACTTTTGGATTGTTAGATCAGCATCAGTGCGCTTGGCACTTTGATTGTCGGATTTTAGTGTCAACATGTACCCTACTCATCCGCTTCCTAAAATTCTTGGTGCTCTCTCTAGCTAGTTAGGTATAACATATATGTCCTCTCCTTCATCATCTTACCCTTTAGCAATCCTAGGTGTCGTAGTTGGGGGAGCATCTCTAGAATGTGGCACTACATTCGTCTCAGGGATCACCTCCCAGACTTGACTATTCTGCCAAAATTCAAATTGTACTCCTGTTGGTGCGTTTTTTGGTCACACTTTGACACATATGTGGCCTAGGATATCTTCTTCACTCCAGTGCAGGTCCTACGTTCTTAGCAAAAGGGTTCAAGGCATGCTAATCAGTTTGACCTTGCAACTGATAAGGGAATAGAAAATATAACATTAGTAGCATAGCCTATTGGCTATCAAGCCGATGACCGCATCGAGGATGGGATATTCATGGAATATCATGTTGATTGGCCGTAAGGCCGATGACCTGAGATGAAGCAATCGAGCGAGTGTGCCATCAACCAATAAGATGAGCAGTTAACCGCATAGGCCAATGAGTGCTTTTTCGATGACTTATAAGATGTAGTGTGGAATTGAAGATAACCCGTCGGCTTGTACTCTGACAGAAATAAATAGAACATGCCAGATAGCATGTCTATATCATGAAAATCATCACACTAACTAGATTGGACCTAACCAAGACAGTAGCTAGTCACGATGAACTTAATAATATATCAAAGTATCATACATGCTTTATTTATATGAACGGTATACAACATGAAAAAGATACAATAGCAAGAGATGTTGGACCTAACCGATGAAGCCTCAAACTATCACACCTAGATCACATCAATATAAGAGATCAAACTGAACTGATGCAGCCTTAGACCGAGCTAATACACCGAGAACAACCGACGACCGTACTATTTCAACGTTCACCTCAAGATATCAATCTGATACAGCCATGACGATACTGATCTAATCGGTATGGACGTAGGGGGTGGTGGGACTCACCTCTTTGCTGGATATTGAAATGATGCAGCCCAGCTCTGAGTGTCGAACCCCGCCAGATAAACCTTGGAAGCCAAGGGTGGCGATGCACCGAGTAGTTGATTGATAGAGATGTGTTTTCTAAACTAACTAGGGATACATATTTATAGTCCGGAGACTTACCATCCAAGCACTCTATCTTAACCGATTCCGGATAATCTTCATCTTCTTTTCCGCCCTTATCTCTATCGGCTCTACTGTGTACGATCATCTTGTAACAGCATGGACGAACTTCCTTGACTTTCCTTGACCGAACTTCTTTGACTTCTATTGACCACGTGACATCTTTGGTGGGCCTAGGCTTTTTCCAAATCTTGGCGTCAACATATGCCCCCCCAGTTTTAGAGCATTAAGTGGATACTGATGCTTTGAAATTAACAACAGTTATTATCCCTGCCGCCACATCTTTTCAAACGTCTATCCACACGATCTTTTTATTTTAATTGCTAGTTGGAACCTTTCATCTTATGATACCTTTATAACTTTGCTTAGCATTCCGACTCTATAATTTAATTTCCGAAACCCTTCCTCTTCTAATGCTTTCACATTTTCCTAGAGTTCTGACTTTATCTCTTCTCCTTCCGGCCATCCTTGCATTCGGTTAGTTTATAAGCACCAGTCGTTCTTCCTTTCTTCTTCACACTCTTGACTCACCACCTGTTTCTGATCATCAAACTTTTCACCACTCATCCCAATGATAGTCGTCACTCTCCATCCTTCTTCTCATCAATGTAAAGATGGCCACCATTGAGGCGAACCCCCCGAGTAATTCTCCACCCTTTTTATTCCTTACTCACTCATCACTCCTTATCTTATGATTCCATTTTTGTTTTGGTAGCGCTTGCGAAACTAGGTTTTTATTCCAATAGTTACTCATCCCTTTAGCTTCTTTCTAGGTCCTTTAGGCAACCCAGACCCCCACAGATTTCATCAATCCTGAGACTTGTCAGATACCCTTCAAATGTTCACCTATGCGTTCCTCCGACTGGGATTTAGGCTTCCAATCCTTTCCTTCTTCTATCCTCGGCTGACGTGATTGGTATCTCAGGGTGTTAGCCACTTATCACCCCTTTTGGGATGAGATCAACATTGGTCATTGCATCAGCTTTTCCTTGGCTGAGCCATACCTGAACGGGCCAATGCTGGTTGGATCTTGTTATTTCTGGTCCGATGCCTTAAATGCCTTCATTTTTTGTCACCGGCCGACGAGTCCCACTCTTCTTGATGTCTTCTTCTTATCTTGCCTTGACATTGCTTCACCGGCCAATCCCTTATTTCTTCATTTCTAGCCATCCCATGACCTTGACATCAACCTGGCCGATGACTGGAGCCGATATATTGTGAGGCACAACAGAAAGACCAGCCCTGTAAGCGCTCACGAACATGTTGCTTTCCTCGACCTCTGGTTGGAAGAATTTGTCTTCTGTGTGTCAGATCCAGTCCTGACCCTTTAGTTTTAGTTTTTAGCCGAACGACTCACCGCCCATGTACGAGTTCCCCTCGACCGTTATCTTCTTGGAGCTACCTACTATTCCCTTCACCTGGTGTTGGCCAACCTATCGGCCGATAACTTCATCGCCCAGCCCAAGGGTTCCTGGTGGTTTCTCCAACTTTGGCTTAACGTTTATACTACTCATCTCATTGGAGGAACCCCTCTTACTCATTCACACTTTTCTACCGATTTTCTAGAATCGACTGTTCCTACCTATCGCCGCTTCTCTTCTCTAGGGGAAGTAGCAACATTTTTTCCTCCTTTTCCTTTGTCTTCCATGGTCTTGGCCATTTTCTTTAAGAGTTACTACCTCAGGTTCTCTGATCATACCGTCTGGTTTACTTTTGGATACTACTTAGAGTATGAACACCCTTGATCACTCGTTATGCCTGATGTGTCCCAAGACATAGAATCCTTTCACATATTCTCGGTGGCTACCTTTCCCTGTTTGCTCCCCATTGTTTTTACTGATGGGTATCCTTGGCGGTGCTCTTATGAGTTCTATCATCCATCGGTCTCTTCGAGGCAGCTGGGTTTCATTCATCTCCCGCCCCATCTCTTTTTTATTGGCTAGATCTAAACTCGTGAAAGGGTCACGAGTGCTTTGGAGTGGGACCGCTTTTCCCACATGACCGATGGGATCCCTTTCGGATGCCTTGCCACCTGGGTGACCTGTCGGGCGACCTCCATGCCTTTCGTCGATGGTGGGACGAGTTAAAGCAACATGTTTTCAACCGTTCCTCCTTGTTCTACTAGGAACGACTTCACCCAAATGATGTCGATGCAGGGTCTGAGGTAAACATCTTGACTACTTTTTTCATTCATCTTACACCATCTTCTGTTCCATCTTATTAACTTCCTTTCTGCAAGATATTGATCGTGATGCCCCCTAGTGAGCTTCAGTGGCCGACCGATACAATTTGGGTCGGTATCGACCACTATGAACTTGGGTGTTGGCACCACACTCCCTCTGCGTGGGTGAACGTGAGACATGCCTATATCATCAATTGGGCGAAGGGACTTCGACCGGCTGCCTAGGGAAAGAAGCCGATTCAAGAATGGAACTGATGGGAGCCCTCTAGGTAGTTTTCTTCTTTTTTGTAAATTTATGTAACACTCTTTGCCTCGTAGTTCGTGAGTTTGAATATATCTTCTTAATCCCAATTTTTCAACTTCGAACTGTGTTTTATGATGTATGATGCTTCTGCATCGGCCGTCTTGAGGTGATGCCATTGGCATCGACTTCCATAGTAAAAACTTCTAAGATACGTCCGAACGATCGAGAAATTTTCCTTCATCGTTCCTCATTCGGCCTCTTCCCAAGCCTTTGAAGTAATCCTCTCGGGTTCACCCCGGCTTCATCGAAGTAGTTAGGTCTTGACATGTTGTGCTTTGGTCTAAGGGTGATTCCTTTGCATCGGCCATCTTAAGGCGATGCCATTGGCATCAGCTATTTGGGCTTTGTCCGAATGGTCGATAAAATTCCCTCAACGTATCCGTTCGGCCTTTTCCTAGGTCCTTCAAAGTAATCTTCAGTTCACTCTTCTTCCTCTAGGAGCCATTTGCTCATTTAGCATCATCTTTTATAGGACGAGCTTAGGAAGTTCTTCGGTGATTGGCTTGATGCTGTCATCTGATACTTCGAGAAAATTGTCATCCCAAGCTTCTCCTGATAAGCAGACCACTCTTTCTGCTTCCCATATCGATAAATCGGCTGTAGATATGTTAACCGATTTATCGGTGGGAACTATTTCAACCTGATCACCGACCCACTATATGAGTTTCTGATGTATTATCGAGAGGACACAAAAGTTTTCGTGTATCCAATCACGTCCCAACAACAAGTTGTAGGATCCTTTCCCCTCTATCACGAAGAATGTAGTTGACATTGTCTTTCTTCCAACCACCAGCTCTGCGTTTAGTACTCCCATTGTGTCTGACGAGTTGTCGTCAAAATCCCTTAATACCATGTTAGTCCTGATGAGGTCTTCCTGTGTCTTTCCAAGCTCGTGGAAGGTGGCATAAGGCATCAAATTGACAACTGCCCCTCTGTCTATCATCATCTTGGACATTGACTTTCCGTTAACCAACCCCTTGACATAGAGAGGTCTTAGGTGCCGATGCTCAAGATCTTCTAGCTTATCAAAGATTGCTGGATGAGGAGCCAACACCAACTGAGCCATTGTGTTGGATCGGTAATGGCGACCAGAGGGGGGGGGGTGAATGGGAGCTTTTAAAATTTCAGACCAAAAATAGCATTCTGTTTTAATTCTGTCGTCTGCGGAACAGGCTTCGAACACACCCTTCGAAGGTTTGGTTCGGAGGTATTTTACAGCTCCGAAAATAGGCTTCGCAAGGAGCAAAAGTTCGAAGCCAAGAAGACTTCGCTCCACCCACAACCCCGAAAATTCAGCTCTGCTAAGTCAGTGCAGGCTCTGCACACAGGGTGCCTTCGAGCAGGCTTCGCACTTCACCCTTTACAAGAGCAGACTTCCCTTTGCAGATTTCGACCAAATACTCAACAACAGCAACTAGTGCTAGGCTTCGTACTTCGAAGGTCTAAACGCACACTGAACAGACTTCACCGAGGACTTCAACACGGGAAGAAAATGGGCTTCGACTCAAGTCAAACAGTGCTTCGCTAGTAATCAGAGAGGTCTAGCCTCCAGTTTACACAGAGCGAACAGACACTGAAAAATACACACTTCGCTCGAACACACTTCGCTCGAACAGGCTTCTCACACACTTCTCTAGAAAAGATTCAGTGCACAAACTCAACTCAAAAGAAGTGAGACAAGAGAGATCGAAGCATGCAGAGAAGTACGCATACAAGCTCAAGCAGTAAATGAACACAGAATCAAAGCTTCAATGCTTGAACAGGGAACACAAAATGAACTCACAGATCTGAATACAAGGTATGTGGCGGCTAGCACAGGAGCTCAAAAATGACTGCTCAAAGTGTTGATGTGACCTAGCTAGCCTCCACTATTTATAGGCACTATTCATCCCTGTGAATAAACTACTTTACCCCTAGGGTTTACACCGGTTTTGTCTCATCAGAACAGGGGGGTACAACTGGTATTCTACTTTATTTGGAGGCTTCTTTTGTCAGCTTCGCAGAGGGGACAGCACTAGCTTTTGCAGAGCAGACACTGTCAGCCTTTGCAGTTTTGGACCCTTCTGAAGCCCCCCTTCACACGCGAGGGGTGCGATAGCTTCGATGAGAAGCCTTGAGCCTGACGACCTTCGCTTCACCGAAGTCAGCCTTCGATACAGTGACGGTTTTGAGCCGAAGCCGTCAAAGCCCTTGGGCCTTCGCACCAACACCTTCGGAGTGGACCACCACGACTTCGTAGCTTCTCCCAGCTTGAACTCCATTAGTCCGTGTACTGAAGCCATGCATGGCCGAAGTACCTCAAGTCATCCTCACTCCGGAGCCAGCCTCACTCCGAAGCCAGCTTCACTGTGAAGTCAGCTTCACTCCGAAGCCCCACCTTCGGAGTACCACCCTTTGAAGTCCCTCCTTCGTCCAAGGCCTCCACATGAAGCATTCCATGAGCACTTTGTCACAGTGTCTCTCCCCGAGCACACTCCTCGACAAGCCTCACCCGGACCATGCCTTCGATGCACCTCGACTTCTAAGACCTTCATCGGGTATACCTTCGAGTGCCTCCCTCCGGAGCACACTTCGAACGCCTTGCCTCATTGCTGAGGACTTAGTCCACCATACTCCGAAGTCACTCCATTCAGAGTACCCTTCGAAGTGCCTCGCCTCTGAGGACTTCGTCTCAGAGTACCTTCACCCGAAGCCACACTCCGCACTTACTGCCTTCTCCTGGCGCACCTCGACCTGAGGTCCGACCTCGACCCCTTCGCAGCCTTCGTGACAGAGCTCCCTGCTCCCCTGGCATCAAGCCTCCTGCTTAACCTAGATTCACCTGCTACGAACCGTCCGTCGCCTTCAAAGTCACCTGCGCACTACAGACAAGTAGACAAGTGTATCCAGTACCCCGGAGACCTCTCCGGGTAAGCAACCTCCGATACACACTCCGGTGTACCTCCCAAAGTACCGAACCCTTCGGTATAACCATGTCATTGTGTACAGTCGGACCCCTCCGACAGGCACACTCCGCTACAAAAGCTGCAGCAAACAGACCCACCGAACCCTTTGGTGAGACAACCTCCGAACCCCTTCGAAGGGACCCCTTCGAATCAAAGGGTAATATCTGTCAATCACTCATCACAGACTTCGAAACCAACCCTTGGTTTCTCACATTGTATCGGTGTGATCCATGTCGTCTTCACGGGCCACCCGATACTTTGTAGGGAGGAAGAAAATCATGTTTACCTCTGCACCTTCTTTTCGCCATCCTGATCGGCCTTGTCCTTCGGTCGCCATTCACTCTTGATTCTACGTGTCTGATCAGTCTCTTATTCATACGCCTATGCCTTCCCTTCTCTTTTCCACAGATGCTGCACCCTTCTCTTTTGGCTTCTTGTGAAGATCCCAGGGGACACCACTGTGGTTTCTTTGGTGTGTCTTTGTCATCATCGGTTGTTTGGCCGATTCCTTTGGGATTGATGGGACTGAGTCTTTCTAGCGCCGGTACCCTTGGAGGCGACAATCTTTGGTGCACGGCCTTCCGATCACACGGCACGAGCTTGATGTTGCATGTCCGATGACTATCTTGTGTCCTACCTCGGGCACCACATTTCGGGCAGTTGTCTAGGGATGATAGGCACAACCCTTCATTCCAGCAAAGCCTGAAGAACTCGCAATTCCAATGGGGTTGAAATGCGAGTAACCCCGGCTGTCATCATTGTTATCCCTCTCTTCCGACCTCCTCTGGTACCTCCTGATGAGGCCTGATGAGGTGACATTTCTGCTAATCCATCATCCTCCCCTCGTGCGTTGGTCACCAACGTAATGCGCATGCACCATGTTGACTGGGAACGGTTGAACGTCGATGTTCATTGGCTTCTTTCCATCGTCGAATTTGATTCAGCCTTGCTCCACAGCCGATTGGATTTGTTGCCTGAACACTTTGCACTCATTAGTATGGTGCAATGGGGAGTTGTGCCACTTGTAGTACTTTCTTTTCTTTAGCTCATCGACAGGCGGTATTATATGGCCAGGTGACAGGTGAATTTGTTTCTCTTTAAAGAACATGTCAAATATTTTGTCGGCCTTGTTGACTTCAAAGTCGTATTTCTCTTCCTTTTCGGCCAGCTTCACCCATGGGCAAGCAACTTGCCTCTTGTTCTTGGACCACTCGGCCATATCGAACTCTGCATTTGAGTCGCTGCTTTCGTTAGAGTACAAGTGGTATATCTGGGCGTATGCCACTTTTTCTGATATATGTCCCTCTTGGCCTCTTGGAACTGGCTCTCATGTGCCGATACCATTTTTAGCAGTTGCGAAAAGCTCTCGAACTCATGTGATGAAAACCTCTCCTTAATTGGGTTCAGGAGTCCTTGAAAGGCCAACTCCGCCAACTGACTATCACTAAGGCTCAAGCTATAGCATCTGCTTCGTACATCTTGGAACCTCTAGACATAATCTTGTACCGACTCATCCATTCTTTGTTTGACGGTCGTCAAGTCGGTAAGCTTCATTTCTTGGATGGAGTCCACCGGTAGTGAAGAGAACCACGTGAAGGTCGATCCCGATAAAGATAGTGGGAAGAATCAGATCTTTAGTGCCTCATTGGTCGATGCCTCTACGCACTAGGTGAGGAAACGACTGAAATGCTTGATCATGGAGATCAAGTCCTGTCCCAAAAATTTGGTGAAGTTAGGTACCTTGTATTGGCATGGCAGTGATACTCGATCGAACCATTCTAGGTATGGCCGCCAATACATGTATGTCTACTCTTTGGGCTTCAGTCCAAATTGATCTCTAATGACTTCCATGGTCCGATTCACCTAGTCGTCTTCTTGTTGCCCCGACGTTTGATATTGGTCAGGTGTTGGGGCCTATTGATATTGCTCTTGCCAGACAACATTGTTCCTGTACTTCCCTTCATCACTGTAGGGTTGTGACCCATAGTATGATGTTCGATGATACACAGGAGGGATGCCATCGAGTGCCCCCCTTAGTGGCACAAGGTCTGACAGTATGTTTCTTGCGATGCCGTATGTAACTAGCGACACCCCTTGTCTTGGCAGTCTTGGGTCGAACGCTGGGAACGGTGCCGGCGCATTCCTCTTGATTCCATATGGTGCGCTCTGCAGCAGGCCTTGTACGGGGCCTGTCGGATGAGTCGTATGTCACTAGCAGCACCCCTTGTCTTGGCAGTCTTGGGTCGAATGCTAGGAATGGTTCCGGTGCATTCCTCTCGATGCCATATGGTGCGCTCTGAAGGAGGCCTTGTACAGGGCCTGCTGGATGAGCCGTCTTGTTCGCTTTGTGACCGGGCGAGGTGCCCAGCTGCTCTAGCATCATTGTCCCTTGCGGCTGTAGTGCCGACTGAGTGTGTAGTAGTTTTGTCGGATCGTCGGGGAGGTACGCCATGCCTTGCAGTGGTCCAAATACCACGGTGCCCTCAACATCTTTCTTGATTAGCCCCTGAAGAGTATTGACCAATGCCCTGGACTAGTTCGCTAGTGAGTGGCGAATCGCGTCGTCGACGATTTCTAGGAGATTGGCTTGAGGATTCTCCACTGGCTAGACATCGTCTATGGCCAATACTGATCTTGACAATGGGTTCTTCTGTACGGGACCCATCTGATTCATGCCGTAAACTTACAGGCATGACTTTTGGAACTCCTCCACATACCATTGCACTTCCATGGTGATCGAACCGATGCTATGCCGTTGGTCAGACCGGCGGTGCGAAGTGTTCGGCCGAAGAGGGCTTCGGCGTGCGGTGTGAAGGGTGACTTCTACCCTTCGGCCGGTCGGACAGAGGCTATACCTCCGGTTGGACCGCAAATGGCCAAAGGGATTAGAGTGTACTCCGGTGCGAAGTTACCTCTGATGCGAAGGGGTTTGCTAAAGGAGACTTGGGCCCTTGGCCTTCGGTCGGTCAGACCGAGGGGAAGCCTCCGGTTGGACCGGATGAGTGTGATGGACCCGAAGGGGACTCTAGCACTGGCGCGAGGTGCTCCCGAGGCATCTTGCGAAGCCTGGTCAGACCGCCCTTAGGCTACCGGTCATACCACAACATGTCGATGCATCAGGTGATGGCGTGGAATGGGCCGGTCGGACTAGGACAACACCGTCGGTCGGAACGACAGTCCCTAGAACGTGAAATCTAGGACTCCGACGATCGTCTTGCTGTTGCTGTCTTTGCCTAAAACTTCTTGGCGAATATAAGAGAGATGAAACACTGCAAAAACACTAGAAAACCAGAGGTAACTCGGCCAAGAGACTGAATTACCGGTAAAAACCGATAAAATGATAAAAATCCATTACGTGGATGAAACAGATGATTCACGAGCGAACCGACAAGGACTTACCATGATTATGACGCGGCGGACGGAGAGCTTTCAGTGCAAACTCACGAAGATCTACGTGCTGAATTGAATCTAGGGCAAGAAAGTAAATTGAAAAGTAAAGGTACGATTCAAAGAAATAATAGATTGGATCTATTAGGGTTTGGGGGGCTCCTTGAATCGGCCTTGCCTCAATTTATAGAGGTTGGGAATGACGTCTTGGGCTCTAATTTGAGTTGTACATGGGTCCAAGTCATTAAAAATCAATTAGGGATAAAAAACACCCCGGAAACATCTAATTGGACTAGGACACAGATTAGGCTGGTCTGACCAGACCTATGGTCGGTCAGACCGAAGTGGGCCGGTCAGACCGGCAGTACATGGACGGTTAGACAGCCTGTGCCAGGACTTAGAATATTTTCGGCTAAATTACCAAAACTTGATATTTTGACGACTTTAACCATTAATGCCATTTTTTGCTATCAACACATGCCCCCTGCGTTTTGGCAAACTTTAGTGAGCCAAAAGCACATCGAGCTAAGGGCGATATGCTTTATATTGGCCTTTCAACACTTCAAGCATTTTGCCACACACTTGGGAAGTACTTTTTCAAATATCTACCATTCAAAGCCCTACGAAATTTCTCTCCTTGAAGTGACTCTAGCAAATATGCATTGCCTGGAGCGATTTCAACAATTCTAAAAGGACCTTCCCAACTAGGCGACCATTTACCGAACTTTGGGCTCTTAGTGCCTAACGACAAAATCGTCTTCCAAACCAAGTAACCAACTTGAAACGATTTTGCTCTCACCTTCTTGTTATAAGCTCTAGCCACTCTTCTTTTGTCTCTTTCTATTGCCTCTAGAGCTCTTAGTCTCTTATCGGTCACCTCTTCCAAATTATCCTTCAAAAGAGTTTCATACTCATTGATCGATAAACCATCTTGCCTAAGTAACCTTAATGAGCCAAGATTCACATCTACCGGTAAAACGACTTCTTGTCCATACACCAACTCATATGGACATACCTTTGTGGCACCATGCTTTGCAACTCTAAATGCCCATAATGCCTTAGAAAGCACTTCATGCCACCTTTTAGGAAACTCTTCAATCTTTTTCTTAATGAGCTTAATCATAGTTTTATTACTAGACTCGGCCTGACCATTGGCCTGAGCATAGTATGGTGAAGAGTTTATCAACTTTATACCATAAGATTTGGCAAAATCACACACTTCTTTAGAAACAAATGAAGCACCGTGATTTGTAGTAAGAGTTTGGGGAATACCGAATCTATGTATAATGTGCTTCAAGATAAAATCAATTACCTCATTTTGCGTCATGTTCTTGAGAGGCACGGCCTCAGTCCACTTGGTGAAGTAATCCATAGCCATTAACACGAACCGATGCCGTTTTGAAGAGAAAGGATAAATTTGGTCGATGAAGTCCAAGGCCCAACCTCGGAATGGCTATGGTTTGATAATAGGGTTAAGCAAAGATGCAAGAGAAAGCTGAATATTACTAAACCTTTGACAAGCTTCACATCCTCTATAATACTTAAAACAATCCTCAGTCATAGTCGACCAATAAAAACCTGCTCTTTTGAACATCCAACTTATTTTCTGGGCCGACTGATGAGTACCACAAAGACCTTCATGTACTTTACCCACAACAAGTCTAGACTGATTGGCATTCAAACATCTCAAAAATACTCCATTGACAGTTCGGCGATACAACTCATCGTCAAGTAACACAAATTTAAACGCTTTCCGCCGAACTTTCTGATCAACCCACTTGATAGGATCTCTCAAATATTAAATAATTGGAGTCCTCCAATCATCCTCATGATTTCTTGAAGTACTCGCCAAATCCTCACTTGAATTGGCTTTCAAATCATAAACTTCAACCTGCCCCCGTGTCATAAACCTCCTGACACGGGCCGGTCAGACCGATGTGTTCTCACTCGGGTACTGAAATAAAGTCAAGCATCGGTTTTTCTTGTTCGAAAAATTTACCTCTTTTAATTTTGCTACTGAATTGGCTTCTCTAGACACATGTGAAATCTCAAAACCATCAAGAGTAGCAATTATATTTAGAATTTATCTAAGTAGCTATTTAGAAAACCATTAATACATTGAGCGTCTTTAGCTACTTGTTGAACTACTAATAATGAATCACCATATGCATGAACATATTTAATACCCATGGAGCTTAACAATTCAAGTCATAACAAAAGAGCTTCATATTCAGCTTGATTATTAGTACAAGGAAATTCTAATCTGGCCAAGGTCTCGAAACTCATACCACTAGGTGATATGAGCATAACTCCAACACCTTGGCCATTCTTGCAAGTTGAACCATCAAAGTAAAGTTTTCGTGGTATTAAGTCAATCAAAGAAGTAAAACTACTCCAATTAATATCTACATGGTGATCAACTATAAAATTTGCGACGACTTGGCCTTTCATAACTTTCGGAGGTTCATAAACCAAATCATACTCAATCAAAGCATACGCCCACTTTCCGATCCTCTCACTCAGAATCGGATTTTGCAACATGTACTTTATAACATCAGTTTGACAAGTAACAATACAACTGCTAGATAGAAGATAGTGGCAGAGTTTGGTACATGCATAGTAAAGTGACAAACACAAACGCTCTAAGAACACGTACCTCTTCTCGCCATCCAATAGGCGACAATTCAAGAACACGATGATATACTCTTTTCCCTCCACTGTGGGGCCCCGATTTATCGAAATCGGAACATTATTGAATTTTCGTAGAAAAACAATAATACAAGAGGTTCATCATGCGACAATCGTGCGTACGACAATATTCATGGTACGCAGACCATATTTATTACATCAGTGTTTTAATAAAAACAATAATAAAGATAATTAAAATGCATGATGAACGCCTCCTTCAGGATGTTTGCTTGACTGGATCGCTACTCCAGACCGTCTTCATAGTAGGCATCCTCTGTGGTGTTCAACGGGTATGAGTACAAAAAGTACTCAACAAGCCACCGCAAATGCAAGTAATAATGCAAGGTAATAACAAAGGAAGGGGTAATGGCTAGCAGTGCAGAAAAGTACATTTTTAGTTATTGCAATTAGTGTAGTCAAATTTAATCATGCGGAAATGTAAACATGAACAACAATAACATCTTCTAACTCGAGGAGTACGTTTTACCTCCTCGCACAACAGTCCTTACATGTCAAACCATCATGCACATACATATCAAGAGTAATCTAACTGTGGGATGTCACGCCACCCGCCCTTGACCGTGGGCTCGGCTTTTCGAAAAGATTTATGACTCTGATCAGAGATGTACTACTGTACCCACAAGGCACACACTCATCCCAAACACCAAAGTGTAACAAGATGACCCATACCATGGGAACTCGTGCCAAAACCTCAACATGAAATGCTCCAAGCGATAACCACCCGCTCTAGGTTTCGCCGGTGCGCCGGGCTGCATCCCGGCTAACATCGCACCCCCTTTTGCGCCACGTCGGTAAAGCCACCCGCAGGTGCAGCTTGACCCATCTCCAAATGGTGGCCTCGATTTGGAACACTCCATACCTTAGTTAGGACTTACCCATTAGACTTGTGGTTAGTACGAAAGTGTATTGCAACAGATCCCGCAGACCGGTCCTTATAGTGCCCCGGGTGCTACCGACCAATGCCCTAGCTTGCACCCGGAACCCACCATGCATTCACTCACAACCACAACTCCAACACCGACAGAATTCCAAAGATGAGGATAACGGGGATCATATAGTAGAACCAATCGCTACGACTCATTTTTAATCCTATAGCAATCGTGTCAATACATTGGACATTAGCTAATAATACTAATCATATGGTGACAAGGAGTTTAGGCTAGAGAGCATGGCTTGGGTTGCACATCAAGGTCGGGGGATCCTAAATAAATATATTGTAAGGGTTTCATTTGACTAATGCATGTATATCCTATGTGTTTTAGCGATAGTTTAATAAAACATGGGTTCAACATGCTCAAAAGATTGATTTGGTGACTTGCCTTGTTCAGTGAAGGGAGAGGGAGGAACTTCCAGGAAATATTCCGGCTCCTCAACGGCGTCGTAGTCTTTCCAATATAAATAAAGTAAAATAAAATAAATACAACATTCAATTTAAACAATATAAAATCACACCACAAGCACGTAGGTTTAAACTGGTTTAATTTAAAGGAAATCAAGTGGTTAAGTTGCTGAAATTCATTTCATAAATAATTTAAAAGGAATTATAATGAAGTGTTGTCTTTTGTAAAAGGGTTTTAAATGTGAGTAACCTCATTTTAAGCTTTCTAATCAATTTAAGATGAAAGGTTCATGGGCAATTTAGTGGTCTTCAGAATATGAACAGAAAGAAAATAAATATAAACTTTACTAAAATTTAAATAATTGAATTTACATTTTATCCTAAGGGCATTTGAATACCTATTTAAATAAACATGAAAAAGTCTAAGGTAACATACTGTTTTTATTGAAATGACAATTTTTAGAGTTCAAATGCGCCAGATATGAATTTTACAAGTTTTAAACAGTTTCTGGAATTTATTTTTAAATTTAAATCCCCTCGGGTCCACGGTGAGCCAGGCCCACGGTGAACCCGCGCACTGTGCGCGTGGTCCGGCCCAATCTGGACCGTTGGATCCAGATCCAACGCACGAGGACGAGGCGGGGCGTTTAAGTCGACGTGGACGACTGGGATTAAAACATCGAACCGGTACGCGATGGACGGCTGAGATTAAACGCGGGTTTTAAATATTAACGAACGCACGAGATTAAAATGTACCCCTTCGCTCAGATCCGACGGCGCAGATTAAACCGCACATGGGATTTAATCGGTACCATTAGATCCAGATCGCACAGCCAGGATCAAATCTGACACGGCACAGGTTCTCGACCCGTGTCGGTCGTCTTCTCCGGTGACGGCGAGCGGGCCAGAGGCCACGGCGAGCGACGGCGGTCGTGCCTAAGGCCTAAAACGGAAAGAGGGCGACTAGGGGAACATGAGGGTACCCTTGCGGTGACGAACGGTCGACGGAGCAAGGCCGGCGACGAGCGGAGGCAGTGAAGGTGTTCGGGTCCTTGGCGGCGACGGCGATCCGGCGGGGTTCGTCGGTGACGGAGTGGTGGCCGGGGTCGGTGAGGTCCTTGCGGTCGCAGCGGTGCGGTCGGCGAGGACGGAGGGGGACTCCGGCGACGGCGAGCTACGGCTCGAGTGTGGGCGGCGGTGGAGAGTAAAAAGTCGAATTGGGGCGCTCTGGTTTGTTCTCGCAGTGATAGGGCGTAGGGGGTTTATATAGGGTCGTCGGCGGGGGCAGAGGGGGCGTAATCGGGGGAGGCCGAGAGTAAAGGCTCTCTTCAACGCCGATGAGCTCCTGCCATGCATGCACACGCTCGATCCAAGGGCAATGACGCGGTGAAATAATGGGGGAAACGGTCGAGAGAACGCGGGGAAATCAATGCCGACGAGTAATTAAGGAGAGGGGGCTGGCGAGAGCGAATCCGAGGTGGGGTTAGGGTTTCAGCAGGCGAGGGGGGGATTTGGGGGCGGATCTCGCGGGGAAGACGGATCCGACAAGTGGGGACCACTGGCCAGCGAGCGCTAGCGAGTGAGGGTGGCGGCTGACGGGTGGGGCCGGCTCGGGCGCGAGAGGGGACGGTTGGCGCCGACAGGTGGGGACGGGGCATCGGGCGCGCACGCGAGAGGGGAGGGGGTCACTGATGGGTGGGGTCAGGCTATCAGTCCGAGGCGGGCGAGAGTAATGGGCTGGGCTGGCCAGGAGAGAGAGAAAGGTTGGAGGGAGCCCATTACTGTTTAAATAAATTTCTGATTAAAAATAATCATAGAAAATGGATTAAAATATTAGGGCTACTTCCAAAGTTGATAAAAATTTGTAAAAATTCTCGAAAATATATCATGGCCTTAGGATCATACATAAAAAGTTTCAGCTCCTGGTTTGGCCATTTCACCTATGTTGTAGTTCAAAAGGTTAAAGAAGGGTATTGAAGGTATTTCCAAAATAATAAATTTCAGGAAATTGAATTAAATAATATTTTATTACTTTGAAAATTTGGGGTGTTACAAACCTATCCCCCTTACAAAGAATCTCGTCCTCGAGATTGGAACGCTACTCGAATAGCTCGGGGTATTGGGCTTTCAGTTCGTCTTCTTTTTCCCATGTAGCTTCTTCGGCGGGGTGGTTGTCCCACTGAACCTTGCAGAAGCGAACTACACGGCTCCTGGTTACCCTTTCCTTGGTTTCCAAGATCTTGATGGGTTTCTCAATGTAGGTCAAGTCTTCTTGGATGTTGAGCTGTTGAAGATCGGCTTGCTCGGTGGGCACGCGAAGACACTTCTTCAATTGAGAGACATGGAACACATCGTGAACTCCTACCAAAGATGGAGGCAATTCAAGTTGATATGCCACTTCTCCTTGCCATCGGAGGATCTAAAAAGGTCCGACGTAGCGGGGTGCTAGCTTGCCTTTCATGTTGAACCTTTGAGTGCCACGGAGGGGTGTGACTCGAAGATAGACATAATCACCCTCCTCAAAGGTTAGGTCTCTTCGACGGTTATCGGCGTAGCTCTTTTGTCGGGACTGGGCTATCTTTAGTCGGTCCCTTATGATTTTGACCTTCTCTTCGGCTTCTCTCAATATGTCTGTCCCAAACAGTTGCGATTCTCTGGTCTGATCCTAGAGCAGCGGCGTTCTGCACTTACGCCCGTAAAGTGCTTTGAACGGGGACATTTGCAGGTTGTCTTGATAGCTGTTGTTGTAGGAGAACTCTGCATAGGGCAAGTTCTTGTCCCACATTCCGCCAAAGTCTAGAGCGCAAGCTCTAAGCATATCTTCCAATATCTAGTTGACCCTTTCGGTTTGACCGTCGGTCTGTGGATGATAGGCGGTGCTAAAGTTCAGCCGGGTGCTGAGTTCCTCTTGAAGGTTCTTCCCAAAACTTGGAGGTAAACTGGCTCCCACGGTCAGATACAATCTTCTTAGGAACTCTGTGAAGGCATACTATCCGGGTCATATACAACTCAGCCAACTTGGCGACAGTGTAAGTTGTCTTGACGGGGATGAAGTGAGCCACCTTGGTAAGTCGGTCGACGATCACCTAGATAGAATCGTGACCAGCTTGGGTCCTGGGCAGTCCCATGATGAAGTCCATTCCTATTTCTTCCCACTTCCACTCGGGAACCTTGAGAGGTTGTAGCAGTCTGGCAGGTCTTTGATGCTCTGATTTGACTCGCCAGCATGTGTCACACTTGGCCACATATTCTGCTATCTCCCTCTTCATGCTGACCCACCAATATTTTTCCTTCAGGTCTTGATACATCTTTGTACTCCCGGGATGAATGGAGTATAGAGTATCGTGGGCTTCTTGAAGGATGAGGGTCTTCAACTCAGGCTTGTCGCGTACGCATATCCAGTTTCCAAACCAGATGGTACCATGCTCGTCCTCGGAAAATCCGGGGGCTTTACCCTTTCGTATGTTCTGCTGGATCTCCAAGATGTCCGGGTCTTCCTTCTGCTTTTCTCGGATCTGGTCTATCAAGACAGGTCGAGACTCCAAGGCAGTGAGGTACGCTTGGGTGGTGATCCCTAGATTCAGCCTTTCCATCTCCTTGTATAGCAAAGGAGCCTGGTCCTGAATCATGATGGCATTGCAGTACCCTTTTCGACTAAGGGCGTCTGCCACCACATTTGCCTTGCCTGGATGATAATGGATGCCCAAGTCATAATCCTTGATCAGTTCCAACCATCTCCTTTGCCTGAGGTTCAGGTCCGGTTGGGTGAATATATACTTGAGGCTCTTGTGGTCGGTGAAGATCTCACATCGATTTCCCACAAGGTAATGTCTCCATATCTTCAAGGCATGAACCATGGCTGCTAACTCCAGGTCGTGGGTCGGGTAGTTCAGCTCATGCGGTCTCAGCTGTCGGGAGGCGTAGGATATCACCTTCCCATCTTGCATTAAGACGCATCCTAAACCTTGGCGAGAAGCATCGCAGTAGACATGGAAGTCTTTCCAGATGTCTGGCAGGGTTAGAATAGGGGCTGACACGAGCTTCTTCTTGAGGGTTTGGAAGCTTTCTTCACAATCTGGGGTCCATTCAAACTTCACTTCCTTCTGCAGCAGCCTGGTCATGGGCTTGGCGATCTTCGAGAAATTCTCGATGAACCGGCGGTAGTATCCGGCTAATCCGAGAAAAATCCGGATCTCGGTCATGGTCGTGGGCTGCAACTAGTTGGTTACTACTTCCACGGTGGTCGAGTCTACTGCTATTCCTCCGGCAGATATAACATGTCCGAGGAACTTTACCTCTGACGACCAAAACTCGCACTTGCTGTATTTGGCGTATAGTTGTTGTTCCCTAAGCTTTCTGAGGGTCAGACGGAGGTGGGTTTCATGTTCTTCCTTGGTGTCGCGCCCCGATTTAATAAATCAGGACTTTATTGAAATTCCATATAAAATCAATAAAACAAGACGTTCATCATGCGACCACGTACAATACGGGCAATCATTCACGGTTCGTAGACCGCGTTAATACAAAAGTGAATAAAGGTGAAGAGAAACTAATAAAATAAGGGTCCTAGATGAACGCCTCCTTCCAGTCTCGCCTTGACTGGGTCGCTACTCTAGACCTGCATCCTCCTCGTAGTAGACGGGCTCTGATGGTGTAAGTCAACGGGGTGAGTACAGATGTACTCAGCAAGCCACCGAATGCAGATATAATGCAAGGAAATAACAAGGGAGATAGTGGCTAGTTTTGCGGAAGCAGCATAATTGTAAAGCTTTAAATGTGAGCAATTTATTAGTACGGAAAAGTAAACATGTGTGTGCATCATCATCTTCTAACTCGAGGGGTACAGTCAGCCCCACCTCGCTCAACAGTCCTTACGTGCCATGAATAACTCGACATTTCAAACAATTGTAAACTAACTGCGAGTAGTCACACAACCCGCCCTTGACCGTGGGCTCGACTTTTCGAAAAGATTGATTTTACTCTGATCAGAGATGTACCACTGTACCCACAAGGCACGCACTCATCACCTACACCGAAGTGTAACGAGATGACGCATTACACGGGAACTCGTGCCAAAACCTTCCATATAGTCCTCCCCGACCCAACAGCACCCTCTTATGGGTTTCATATGGTGTCTCGACGCATCGGAGCCCCACCATACCCCCCCTTGAGCCTCGTCGGTACAAGTTGCCCGCAGGCTAGCCCCTTGCCCCCTCCTCTATGGTGCATCGAGACGGAGTATTCCATACTTCCAGTTAGGACTTACCCATTAGACTTGTGGTTGGTACGGAAGTGCTTTGCAACAGATCCCGCAGACCGGTCCTTATAGTGCCCCGGGTGCGACAAACCAGTGCCCGAGCTTGCACCCGGAACCCACCATACTTATGACTTAGCCAACTCCAACAGAGTCCAGAGACGAGAATAACGGGGAAAATCATATACAGAATCCAGCTATCTACGACTCATTCTTTTTATCATATAGCAGTCGTGCCGGTACATTGGGCACTAGCTAATATTTTTATAGTAGAGTGACAAGGAGTTAAGGCTCAATAAGCATGGCTTGGGTTTGCACACAAGGACGGGGATCTAATAAATATAAGTGTAAGGCTTGATTATTGGACTAATGCAATATTAACCTATGGGTTATATCGATAACTTATTAAAACATGGGCTCAATTATGATCAACTGTTTCCACAGAAGGGTCGATGGCTTGCCTTGATCAGCAAAGGGGGATGGAGGAACCTCGGGGTAGAACTCCTGCTCCTCGATGAACTCGTAGTCTTCTTGATACGGAAAAATAAACAGTACATTCAATAAACAGACAAAAATTCACCAAATACTAAACATACACATTTGTGGGTTTTATTATGTGGAATAAGGTTTTAATATTCTGAGGTTTGGTGAATAAACAGTGAACTTGATTTCTTAGGGCTTTTCTAATTTATTTTGCTGAATTAATAATTTATCCCTAAGAGGTTTTCATTCTTTTATTTGTTAAAAATATTTTGGGTAACAGTAACATACTGTTTTTATGGCAGTAATGTGTAGAGAATATTATTCTGAATTTAACAAAATTTGAATGGTGAAATTTGGAGTTAAAATGAGCAAGTTATGAATTTTCAAAGTTTAAATCAATTTCTGGAATTTTATTTAAACTGAAAAAGGGTTCGGGTCCACGGTGAGCCAGGCCCACGGTGGACTGCGCCACTGTGCACGTGGACCCGGGTGACCTGGACCGTTGGATTTGGATCCAGCGGCCAGATGCGAGGCGGGATCCTTTAAATGAAAATGGACGGTCCTGATTAAATCCTAGCGAACGGGTATGACGTGGACGCACGGGATTAAGTCAACGTTTTTAAGTTGGAACCGACGACCGAGATCGCGTGGTACCGCTTTGACCAGATCCGAGGGCCTGGATTAGATCCCGAAGGGATTTAATCTTAGCCCTCCGATCTTGATCGGACGGCCAGGAACTCGTCCGGCACGGCACGAGCTAAGGGGGCGATTACCCCCTTCGTCCTCGGCTCTGGCGGTCCAACGGCGAGGAATTCCGGCGACGGCGGGGGTTGAACGGTGATGCTAAAGACAAAAATGGAACCAGTGACGTGAGGGGAACTCGGGCGTACCGGCGGTAGCGACAGCGGCGAGCGGACGGCGACCGGCGTCGACGAGGGGCGGAGGAACCGTTCGGGTGGTTGACGGCGACGGCGATCCGGCGGTCTTCACGGCCGATGGAGGCATGGCCGAGGATGGGTGGACGACGGCGGACCCGAAGGTGGCGGTGGCTAGGGTGGAGGAGGCCGGGATCGTCGGCGAGGGCTCGCCGGAGGCGAGGCAGAGCCGAAGGTCGAAAAGGAGGCGGCGACACTCTGTTTCTGCTTTAGGATGGCTGAGAGGGTGTGGGCTGAGGGCGGTAGCCGCAGGGGGGTTTTTATAGGGGGTCACCGGCGTCTGGATGGCAGGGAACCGAGGGCTCCCGTGAGCTCCGACGATCTCCTTCCAAGCTTCGGGTAGCCTTCCTAAAGTGCGAAAACGCGTGGCTCAGGGATGGAAGGGAGGCGGTGGCGTGCGGGGAAGGTGATCCGTGGGTGATCCGGGCGATCGCGGGCGGCCGGCGGCGGAAACCAGAAGGTGATCGCCGGGAAGAAGGAAGGGGGCGATCCCCTTCCATGGAGAAGACGAAGCTGACAGGTGGCCCCCACCTGTCAGCGGGTGAAACCAGAAAGGAAGGGCCGACAAGCGGGCCACAACTGTCAGAGAGAGGGAGGCGGTAGTGAGAGGCTGCCATGCGGGGCCAGGCGGGACGCGGGTGGGAGGAGAGAGGGGGAAGCGGCGCCGATAGGCGGGACCCACGGGTCAGTGACTCACGGTTTGGACTGGGCTGGGCTCGGTCACTTTGGAGGTTGAGGCCCGTTAAGCATTTTTAATTCTTTTCCGATTTAAAATAAATCCAGTAATTCATATATTTGGTTAAGGGTTGAATCACTGTTGAAAAATTTTTTGTAAAAATTCCTAAAATTATATTTTGGGCTCTAGTTCATCTCATAAAATTTTCAGGTCCATATTTTGTGTACTTCTCCTTGTTTGGCTTTATTTGGGTTCTTTTCTGATTTTCCTTTAATAAATAAATCCAGAAATGATTTAAATAATATTTTTCTTTTATTTTATTTGTTTTTATTTCTTGGGATGTTACAATCCTATCCCCCTTACAGAGAATCTCGTCCTCGCGATTTGGATCAATCCTCGAATAGCTCAGGATGTTGTGCCTTGAGTTCATCTTCTTTTTCCCATGTAGCTTCCTCTACCGGGTGATTGCTCCACTGCACTTTGCAGAAGCGGATGACCCGACTCCTGGTGATCCTTTCTTTGACTTCCAATATCTTGACCGGCTTTTCCACATAGGTCAGATCCTCTTGAACATCCAACTGCTGTAGGTCCACTTGATCTGTCGGAACGCGCAGACACTTCTTGAGTTGGGATACGTGAAATACGTCATGTACCCCAGCCAATGAGGGCGGTAATTCCAACTGATATGCAACTTTGCCTTGGCGTCGAACAATGGGAAACGGTCCAACATATCGACGGGCCAACTTTACTCTCATGTTAAACCGTTGAGTGCCACGGAGGGGAGTAACTCGAAGGTAGACATGATCTCCTTCTTCAAAGGCTAGGTCTCGGCGACGATTGTCTGCGTAGCTCTTCTGTCGTGATTGGGCTGTCTTGAGTCGGTCTCTGATGATCCGTACCTTCTCTTCAGCTTCACGAAGAATGTCTATTCCGAACACTTGGGATTCACCAGTTTGGTCCCAAAGTAGAGGCGTTCTGCACTTACGTCCATATAGGGCTTCAAAAGGAGACATCTGAAGACTGGCTTGGTAGCTGTTGTTGTACGAAAACTCGGCGTACGGTAAGCTTTTGTCCCAAGTGGCTCCAAAATCTAAGACACATGCCCGTAACATATCCTCCAATATCTGGTTTACCCTCTCTGCTTGCCCATCCGTATGAGGGTGGTAGGCAGTACTGAAGTTCAATCTCGTGCCCATCTCTTCCTGAAGGTTTTTCCAAAAACGAGAGGTAAACTGACTTCCTCTATCGGACACTATCTTCTTGGGTACTCCATGAAGACATACGATCCGGGCCATGTATAGTTCTGCCAGCTTAGGGCCACTAAAGGTCGTCTTGACGGCTATGAAATGTGCTACTTTCGTAAGCCGATCGATGATCACCCAAATAGAATCATACCCAAGTTGGGTCTTTGGTAATCCGGTGATGAAATCCATACCGATCTCTTCCCACTTCCATTCAGGCACTTTAAGTGGCTGTAACAATCCTGCAGGTTTCTGATGTTCGGCTTTCACTCTTCTGCAGGTGTCACATTCGGCGACGAACTGTGCAATCTCTCTTTTCATGCTGACCCACCAATAACGTTCCTTCAGGTCCTGGTACATCTTGGTACTGCCGGGATGAATGGAGTACAATGTCTCATGGGATTCTCTCAGGATAAGGGTCTTTATCTCTGGCTTATCCGGTACACATATCCGGGTTCCAAACCATATGGTGCCATTCTCGTCCTCTGAAAATCCTGGGGCTTTTCCTTGCCTCATGTTCTTCCTGATGGCAGCTATGTCCGGGTCTTCCAATTGAGCTTCGCGGATTTGCTCAAACAAGACCGGTTGAGTCTCCAAGGTGGCTAGCTGTGCTCCTGTGGTTAACCCAAGATTCAACTTTTCCATCTCTCTACATAACAATGGTGCGTGTTCTTGAATCATCATGGCTGTGCAATATCCCTTGCGACTTAATGCATCAGCTACCACATTTACTTTTCCAGGGTGGTAGTGAATACCTAAGTCATAGTCCTTTATTAGTTCCAACCATCGTCTTTGCCTCAGATTGAGGTCTGGCTGTGTGAAGATGTACTTCAAGCTCTTGTGATCCGTAAAGATCTCACAACGATTTCCAACCAAATAGTGCCTCCAAATCTTAAGGGCGTGTACTACAGCGGCTAATTCCAAATCATGGGTCGGGTAGTTCAACTCATGAGGTCTCAACTGACGGGAGGCATAAGAGATAGCTTTTCCGTCTTGCATAAGAACACATCCCAATCCTTGGCGAGATGCGTCACAGTAGACATGGAAGTCTTTACGGATATCGGGTAGGGTTAGTATGGGTGCTGACACCAGACGGGTCTTGAGAGTGCGGAAACTTTCCTCACATTCAGGAGTCCATTCAAACTTCTCTCCTTTCTGCAACAACTTGGTCATTGGCTTGGCTATCTTAGAAAAATTCTCAATGAACCTCCGATAATATCCGGCCAAACCCAGAAAACTCCGTATCTCAGATACATTCGTGGGTGGCAGCCAATCCGTAACTGCTTCTACGGTGGCAGGGTCTACTGTGATTCCTTGCGCAGAGATGATGTGTCCGAGGAATTTTACTTCTGCCGTCCAAAACTTGCATTTGTTGTACTTGGCATACAATTGGTGTTCCCTTAGCTTTCCTAAGGTTAACCGGAGGTGAGCCTCGTGCTCTTTCTGGTCCTTGGAATAAATGAGAATGTCGTCTATGAAGACTACGATGAATTTGTCCAAATACTCCATGAACACCTTATTCATCATATTCATGAAGAATGCAGGGGCGTTGGTCAATCCAAAGGACATAACCGTGCACTCATATAATCCATAACGGGTGGTAAAGGCAGTCTTGGGTATATCTTCTTCCCGAATCCTTAACTGATGATATCCAGAACGCAGGTCGATCTTCGAGAATACCGTAGCTCCTTTTAGCTGGTCGAAGAGATCGTCGATCCGAGGCAACGGATATTTGTTCTTGATGGTTACTTCATTCAAAGCGCGGTAGTATACACACATACGCTTTGCCTTGTCTTCTTTCTTCTCGACGAAGATGACGGGGGCACCCCATGGCGATGTGCTAGGTCTGATGTAGCCTTTCTTCTCGAGATCCTCCAACTGCTGCTTCATCTCAGCTAACTCATTGGCGGCCATCCGGTATGGTCGCCTATAAATAGGGGTGGTTCCGGGCACCAAGTCGATCCTGAACTCGATATCCCTCTTGGGTGGCATCCCTGGTAGATCTTCTGGGAACACGTCCGGGTATTCACTGACTACTGGTATCTCCTCCAAGGTAATCTGATGTAGTCTTGTCCTTCCGGCCTTCATGCTGGGCATCTAGAATGTGACGATAGTCCCTTCTTCATTAGTCACAGTTACTTTTCTCTGGGCACATTCTATCACTCCTTGATGTTTATTTAGCCAATCCATCCCTAGAATGAGATCCAAACCTTGACATTCTATTAGAATGGGGTCGGCCCAGAATATCGTGCCTTGGATATCTACCCATACCCTTGGACTAAAAGAATAGGCGAGGGTTTGCTTGCCCGGGGTAGCTATCAATACTGGTCTGGGTAGTTCACTTATGTCCAGGGCATTCCTTTCCACAAAAGCAGTTGATATAAAGGAGTGTGTAGCTCCGGTGTTAAATATTACCACTGCAAGTGATGAATGAACCATAAACTTACCCATGACGATTTCCGGTGCGGCCTGGGCTTCTTCGGCGGTGACGTGGTTGACTTTGGCGCGGACGTCGGGGTTTGAAGCGACGCCTTGAGTACGCTTGGGATGAGGGCACTGATGGGAGTAGTGCCCCTCCTGGCGGCAGTTGAAGCAAACTATAGGCTTGCCATGCCTGTCTCTCAGAATCTCCGGCTTCTTGGCCGGGGTAGATTGGGCGGCTGGTGCGGCGGGAGTGGGGCGAGGGTGTCCGGCTCCGGCATTGGTGGCAGGTGGTGCCGGGCGATACACTGGGCGGGGGTGGTACTGCGGTGCTGGTGGAGGAGGGGTGAATCGGGGCCTCTGTGCCATGCCTTGGTTCTGCCTGAAGGCAATCATCCTCTTCTTTTTCAGGTCGACCTTGTTCTGCTGGGTCTCCTGCATGATGGCTTTGTTCACCAACTTTTGGAAGTTGGCGAAATCTCCGGAGATAAGCTGTAGGGACAGCTCATCCTTCAATCTCCGGAGGAACTTGGCTTGCCTGGCCGTATCCGTACGGACCTCCTCAGGTGCGTACCTGGCCAGACGGTTGAACTCGTGCAGATATTCTGTAACAGACCTGCTCCCCTGCTGCAGGTCTCTGAACTCTTGTTGTTTCTGCGCGATAATGCCATCGGGGATGTGAGCGGCATGGAAAGCGGCCGAGAATTCCGCCCAAGTGTGGGCGTGTCCCTCAGGTAGAGTCGCACGAAGGTTGTCCCACCATTCTACGGCGGGACCATGTAGCTGGTGGGTGGCGAAGGCCACTTTCTCCTGCTCAGTGCATGTCAGCAGATCGAGCTTCTTCTCGATAGTCCTCAACCAATCCCCAGCCTCCATGGGGTTGGTGGTGCTTGAGAAGGTCGGTGGGCGAACTCGGAGGAACTCTGAGAGCTAAGAGGCGGGAGCGGGAGCTGGTGCGGCGAGACGATGCAGCTCGGGCTGTTGGTGGAGGCGGAAGAAATGAGCCTGCTGCTCCTGCATCTGCTGTTGCTGTTGTTGCATCTGGCTCAATAAGGCCGTGACTAGCTGGTTTTGGGTGGCCATCATTTCGGCCACTGTAGGGTGATTAGCGATTGGGGCTTGCCTTTGTCCAGTGGCTCCCCATTGTGGCAAGTTGCGATTCTCTCCTCCATTCTGGGGAGCGTCGGAACCCTGAGTGTTGGTCATCCTGAAGTTTTCAAAGTAGACAACATTTATTTTAGAGAACTCTTTATATTTTATTTCAAAAGGTACCGTTCTTGCGGTTACATTTATTTATTTCGTCATTCATGCCTTATGTTTTGACATGAATGGTAATACAAGCAAGCAAAAATGAAAAACAATCAACCGTAAAACTACGTCTACGGTAGCTCGGGGGACGGCTCAATCTCAAGCTCGAGGGAGACGGTCGGGGTCGAAGAGCTAGATGGTTCGGTGGGTGGTGCACTGCGGGAGATCCTCTTGGGCCTCACAGTAGGGATCCGAAGGGGTTTCTTCTTGCGAGGCGGAAGAGGCGCGATCTCCTCAATGTCCTTCTTCAATTCTTCGATCTGGTAACAGAGCTGTGGGTTGGTGGCGACATGCTGCCGAAGGAGCTCATTCTGACGCCGTAACTCCTCTGCCTGGGCTGCCAAGCGATGTCCCTGCTGGATACGGCGACGAAGATCTCCGTTCTCGTGGTTCAGATCCTCAGAAGACTGTCGGTAAAAACTGATCGTGTCGCGTTGTCCATTGGCGTCCTGTAGTGCCTCGTAATGAAGATCATCCATGGCCTCCAACAAGCGCATGGTATGACCAATCGCAGAATGGCGCTGGGAGAGTGTGCTGACGAAGATGCTGTGGGGACTCCCTGGGGTGCGAAGAGGCACGAAGCGAAAGTCTGTGTCGTAGAGCTCACTGTCATAGATCATCCGGAGCTCTGTGAGTGCCTGGAGGGCGGTGCGCTGGCTGGCAACCAGAAAGGTAGGTCCTCCTCCGCGGTAGGTGTGAGCTGTCTGAGGGGAGGGCTGGACGACGACGGTGACCTCGCAGAAGCTTTCTTCCTCGTCGGGGAAGATTCCATGGTACATCGGCTCATGCTCAAATCCGAGGAAGCCGACGAGCATGCGCAGCTCGCGGGTGAATCCGGCCTCATCACGAAGGTTCCCACTCATGGTACGGACCGGCATCTACAAAAGAGAGAAAGTTTTTGTGAAAATCTCGGAAGATGAGAGGATAAGTAGTGTTTGTAAGAAAATATAGTAAGTATAAGTCCTAAGGTCAGGTCTGTTTGGCTTCCTACAGTCAAGTCGGCTCTGATACCATCTTGTCGCGCCCCGATTTAATAAATCAGGACTTTATTGAAATTCCATAGAAAATCAATAAAACAAGACGTTCATCATGCGACCACGTACAATACGGGCAATCATTCACGGTTCGTAGACCGCGTTAATACAAAAGTGAATAAAGGTGAAGAGAAACTAATAAAATAAGGGTCCTAGATGAACGCCTCCTTCCAGTCTCACCTTGACTGGGTCGCTACTCCAGACCTGCATCCTCCTCGTAGTAGATGGGCTGTGATGGTGTAAGTCAACGGGGTGAGTACAGATGTACTCAGCAAGCCACCGAATGCAGATATAATGCAAGGTAATAACAAGGGAGATAGTGGCTAGTTTTGCGGAAGCAGCATAATTGTAAAGCTTTAAATGTGAGCAATTTATTAGTACGGAAAAGTAAACATGTGTGTGCATCATCATCTTCTAACTCGAGGGGTACAGTCAGCCCCACCTCGCTCAACAGTCCTTACGTGCCATGAATAACTCGGCATTTCAAACAATTGTAAACTAACTGCGAGTAGTCACACAACCCGCCCTTGACCGTGGGCTCGGCTTTTCGAAAAGATTGATTTTACTCTGATCAGAGATGTACCACTGTACCCACAAGGCACGCACTCATCACCTACACCGAAGTGTAACGAGATGACCCATTACACGGGAACTCGTGCCAAAACCTTCCATATAGTCCTCCCCGACCCAACAACACCCTCTTATGGGTTTCATATGGTGTCCCGACGCATCGGAGCCCCACCATACCCCCCCTTGAGCCTCGTCGGTACAAGTCGCCCGCAGGCTAGCCCTTTGCCCCCTCCTCTATGGTGCATCGAGCCGGAGTATTCCATACTTCCAGTTAGGACTTACCCATTAGACTTGTGGTTGGTACGGAAGTGCTTTGCAACAGATCCCGCAGACCGGTCCTTATAGTGCCCCGGGTGCGACAAACCAGTGCCCGAGCTTGCACCCGGAACCCACCATACTTATGACTTAGCCAACTCCAACAGAGTCCAGAGACGAGAATAACGGGGAAAATCATATACAGAATCCAGCTATCTACGACTCATTCTTTTTATCCTATAGCAGTCGTGCCGGTACATTGGGCACTAGCTAATATTTTTATAGTAGAGTGACAAGGAGTTAAGGCTCAATAAGCATGGCTTGGGTTTGCACACAAGGACGGGGATCTAATAAATATAAGTGTAAGGCTTGATTATTGGACCAATGCAATATTAACCTATGGGTTATATCGATAACTTATTAAAACATGGGCTCAATTATGATCATCTGTTTCCACAGAAGGGTCGATGACTTGCCTTGATCAGCAAAGGGGGATGGAGGAACCTCGGGGTAGAACTCCTGCTCCTCGATGAACTCGTAGTCTTCTTGATACGGAAAAATAAACAGTACATTCAATAAACAGACAAAAAATCACCAAATACTAAACATACACATTTGTGGGTTTTATTATGTGGAATAAGGTTTTAATATTCTGAGGTTTGGTGAATAAACAGTGAACTTGATTTCTTAGGGCTTTTCTAATTTATTTTGCTGAATTAATAATTTATCCCTAAGAGGTTTTTATTCTTTTATTTGTTAAAAATATTTGGGTAACAGTAACATACTGTTTTTATGGCAGTAATGTGTAGAGAATATTATTCTGAATTTAACAAAATTTGAATGGTGAAATTTGGAGTTAAAATGAGAAAGTTATGAATTTTCAAAGTTTAAATCAATTTCTGGAATTTTATTTAAACTGAAAAAGGGTTCGGGTCCACGGTGAGCCAGGCCCACGGTGGACTGCGCCACTGTGCACGTGGACCCGGGTGACCTGGACCGTTGGATCTGGATCCAGCGGCCAGATGCGAGGCGGGATCCTTTAAATGAAAATGGACGGTCCTGATTAAATCCTAGCGAACGGGTATGACGTGGACGCACGGGATTAAGTCAACGTTTTTAAGTTGGAACCGACGGCCGAGATCGCGTGGTACCACTTTGACTAGATCCGAGGGCCTGGATTAGATCCCGAAGGGATTTAATCTTAGCCCTCCGATCTTCATCGGACGGCCAGGAACTCGTCCGGCACGGCACGAGCTAAGGGGGCGATTACCCCCTTCGTCCTCGGCTCCGGCGGTCCAACGGCGAGGAATTCCGGCGACGGCGGGGGTTGAACGGTGATGCTAAAGCCAAAAATGGAACCAGTGACGTGAGGGGAACTCGGGCGTACCGGCGGTAGCGACGGCGGCGAGCGGACGGCGACCGGCGTCGACGAGGGGCGGAGGAACCGTTCGGGTGGTTGATGGCGACGGCGATCCGGCGGTCTTCACGGCCGATGGAGGCGTGGCCGAGGATGGGTGGACGGCGGCGGACCCGAAGGTGGCAGTGGCTAGGGTGGAGGAGGCCGGGATCATCGGCGAGGGCTCGCCGGAGGTGAGGCAGAGCCGAAGGTCGAAAAGGAGGCGGCGGCGCTCTGTTTCTGCTTTAGGATGGCTGAGAGGGTGTGGGCTGAGGGCGGTAGCCGCAGGGGGGTTTTTATAGGGGGTCGCCGACGTCTGGATGGCAGGGAACCGAGGGCTCTCGTGAGCTCCGACGATCTCCTTCCAAGCTTCGGGTAGCCTTCCTAAAGTGCGAAAACGCGTGGCTCAGGGATGGAAGGGAGGCGGCGGCGAGCGGGGAAGGCGATCCGTGGGTGATCCGGGCGATCGCGGGCGGCCGGCGGCGGAAACCAGAAGGTGATCGCCGGGAAGAAGGAAGGGGGCGATCCCCTTCCATGGAGAAGACGAAGCTGACAGGTGGCCCCCACTTGTCAGCGGGTGAAACCAGAAAGGAAGGGCCGACAGGCGGGCCACAACTGTCAGAGAGAGGGAGGCGGTAGTGAGAGGCTGCCATGCGGGGCCAGGCGGGACGCGGGTGGGAGGAGAGAGGGGGAAGCGGCGCCGACAGGCGGGACCCACGGGTTAGTGACTCACGGTTTGGACTGGGCTGGGCTCGGTCACATTGGAGGTTGAGGCCCGTTAAGCATTTTTAATTCTTTTCCGATTTAAAATAAATCCAGTAATTCATATATTTGGTTAAGGGTTGAATCACTGTTGAAAAAAAATTTGTAAAAATTCCTAAAATTATATTTTGGGCTCTAGTTCATCTCATAAAATTTTCAGGTCCATATTTTGTGTACTTCTCCTTGTTTGGCTTTATTTGGGTTCTTTTCTGATTTTCCTTTAATAAATAAATCTAGAAATGATTTAAATAATATTTTTCTTTTCTTTTATTTGTTTTTATTTCTTGGGATGTTACACTTGGTCTTGGAGTAGACGAGGATATCGTCAATGAATACCACGATGAACTTATCCAAGAACTCCATGAAAACATTGTTCATCATGTTCATGAAAAAGGCCGGGGCATTCGTGAGTCCGAACGACATCACAGTATACTCGTAGAGTCCATAGCGGGAGGTGAAGGCGGTCTTGGGTATGTCCTCTTCTCTAATCCTCAATTGGTGATAACCTGACCTGAGGTCAATCTTGGAGAATACCGAGGATCCTTTCAGTTGATCGAATAGGTCGTCGATCCGAGGCAATGGGTACTTGTTCTTAATGGTTACGTCGTTCAAGGCTCTATAGTCCACGCACATCCTTTTAGTCTTGTCCTTTTTCATGGCAAAGATGACCGGTGCACCCCAGGGTGAGGTACTCGGTCGGATGTACCCTTTCTGTTCCAGGTCTTTGATATTGCTTTTGACCTCGGCTAATTCATTGGTGGCCATCCGGTATGGGCGCATGGAGATTGGAGTGGTCCTGGGGACAAGTTCGATCCTGAATTCGATGTCCCGCTTGGGAGGCATTCCTGGTAGGTCCTCTAGGAAGACGTCCGTGTACTCCTTGACATTAGGCGCTTCTTCAAGAGCTAGTGAGTGAAGAGATGCTTCAAGGGATTTGCGGCGGGTCATCCGAAAAATGATGGCTTCGCCTTCGGGGTTGGTCACTGTTACGGACTTGTTGGCACAGTCGATTACTCCTTTGTGCTTCATCAACCAATCCATCCCTAGGATGAGGTCGAGTCCGGTACATTTTATGAGGACTAGCTCGGCTCGGAACAACACTCCTCGTATCTCTATCTTAACCTTAGGACTGTATAGGTGGGCTAAGGTTTTGTTGCCTGGAGTGGCAATCATCATGGGGACGGATAGAGGGAGTACGTCCAAGTTATGGATTTTCACAAAATCCTCCGAGATGAACGAATGTGTTGCTCTAGAGTAAAATAAAATCATATCTGGTACGGAATTTGCGGTAAACGTACCGAGCACGACTTCGGGAGCCTCCTGAGCTTCCTCCGCGGTGATGTGGTTGACGCGGGCACGAACCGCCTGGTTGGGTGCCGCGCCTTGGGGCTGCTTGGGGTGAGGACACTGGTGCGAATAGTGCCCTTCCTTCCGGCAGTTGAAGAAGACGACCAGCCTCCCTTGGCGATCCTTCAAGATCGCGGCCTTGGCGGCGGGCGTCGGTTGAGCGCCTGGAGCTGGTGGAGCGGGGCGGGGATGCCCAGCGTTGGATCCACCGGTGGCGTGAGGCGGCCTGTAGGCGGGCCGAGGATGGTAGGCGGGCGCTGGTGGCGGAGGAACGAAGTGGGGCCTCTAGGAATTCGCCTACTGATGCTTGAAGGCGATCATCTTCCTCTTCTTGAGGTCCAACTTATTTTGCTCAGTCTCTTGGATGAGCGCTTTATTTACTAGCCGTTGGAAGTCGGCGTAGTCGGTGGCGACGAGCTGGATGGACAGCTCATCCTTAAGTCCCCAGAGGAACTTGGCCTGGCGGAGGGCGTCGGTCCGCACTTCCTCTGGCGCGTAGTGAGCCAGACGGTTGAATTCATGGAGATACTCCATGACGGTCTGGTTGCCCTGGTGCAGGTCGCGGAACTCCTATTGTTTCATCGCGATGACACCGACGGGGACGATGGCGGCGCGAAAGGTGATGGTGAACTCCGCCCATATCACCACGTGGTCCTCAGGCTGGGACTCACGGTAGTTGTCCCACCATTCGACGGCGGGACCCTGGAGCTGGTGAGTGGCGAAGGCCACTCGCTCCCGGTCGGTGCAGGGGAGGAGATCTAGCTTCTTCCCAATGGTGCGGAGCCAATCTCCGGCCTCCATGGGGTTGGTGGTGCTTGAGAAGATGGGTGGGCGCACGCGCAGAAACTCCGAGAGTTGGGGAGCAGGCGCGAGTGCTGGTGCGTGAGGGGCAGGCTCCCCATTCTGCAGACGGTCCAACTGAGCTTGTTGGTGCTGCATTTGGGTGAGTAGGGCGGTGATCAATTGGTTCTGATTCGCCATCATCTCCGCCAAGGTGGGATGGTTGGCGGATGGCGACCCAGATTGTCGTGGGCCCATTGCACCCCAGTTGGGCACAACACCCTCGGGCACGTCACGACTTCCTCCTTCACCGTTGTTGGAGCCGGTGTTCTGGTTGTCAGCCATCTTCTGAATATACCATGTTATAAAGTAAAAAGATGACGACAATACAATTAAGGAAAGTAGCTCATAAATCTCATGCATATAAACCAAGTGGTAGAATTGTTCATTACACTCAAGCTCTTATTCTATCTACAACACAACTCGTTGTAGATAGCACCACATACAAAAATTTATTTTATTAAAATAGCGTCCTCTAACGCCTACTCGCCACCGGAGGCGGTCTCTGTGCTCTCGGAACCACGAGTATGCGGCTCCCGAGGGATGGTGGGCTCGAGAAAGTTCTCGATCATCGGGTCGGAGACGAGGCTGGGGCATGGTGCAGGGGTGCTGGTGGATGGTCCGGCGGGGGAGGGGTGTGGCGGGATCCTCTTGGGGCGAGGGGCGAGTTCACGGATGGGCTTCCTCTTCCTCAGGAGGAGGGGAACCATCTCCGCGATGTCCTTCTGCAGCTGCATGATCTTGCGCTGCAGCTCGCCGTTCTGCTGGATCAAGTTCTTCATCTCCTCACGAAGAAACTCAACCGCCTCATGGTGCTCATCGGCGTCGAGCACCGCCTCGGTATGGAGGTCATCCATGGCCTGAAGAAGCCACGACTGCCGGGCCATGACCGGATCACGCACGGAGTGAACTCCGAGGTAGATGCTACGGTGGGCGCTGGGAGTGTGCTTCGGCACAAGCCGGAAGGACGAGTTCTGAAGACGATCGTCATAGATCATCCTCAGCTCCATAAGAGCCTGGAGAGTGACGCGTTGGCACGCGACGTCGAAGGTCGGGCCCCCAAGCGCGGTGGTGTAGGGCGGCAGGTGCTCCCCGGAGCCGTGGACGGTGAAGGAGACATCGCAAGGTCCAGCGAACTCTTCCATGTATACTCCTTGGATTTCGGGTTCGAAGAGGAACTCGAGGAAGGTGAGCATCATGCGGAGCTCCCTGACGAAGCCCTCAAAGTGGCGGCAGTAGCTGTGCACTTGGTAGACAGGCATCTACAAAACAGCAAGTTGAAGAAAAGTGAGGAGAGGAACAAAGTTTATAAAGTAGGTTTTCGAGAAATAATTTTCTGTGACTATTGGCTAGGCGGGTCTGTTTGGCTTCCTACAGTCAACCTAGCTCTGATACCATCTTGTGGGGCCCCGATTTATCGAAATCGAAACATTATTGAATTTCCGTAGAAAAACAATAATACAAGAGGTTCATCATGCGACAATCGTACTTACGACAATATTCATGGTACGCAGACCATATTTATTACATCAGTGTTTTAATAAAACAATAATAAAGATAATTAAAATGCATGACGAACGCCTCCTTCGGGATCTTTGCTTGACTGGGTCGCTACTCCAGACCGTCTTCATAGTAGGCATCCTCTGTGGTGTTCAACAGGTATGAGTACAAAAAGTACTCAACAAGCCACCGCAAATGCAAGTAATAATGCAAGGTAATAACAAAGGAAGGGGTAATGGCTAGCAGTGCAGGAAAGTACATTTTCAGTTATTGCAATTAGTGTAGTCAAATTTAATCATGCGGAAATGTAAACATGAACAACAATAACATCTTCTAACTCGAGGAGTACGTTTTACCTCCTCGCACAATAGTCCTTACATGTCAAACCATCATGCACATACATATCAAGAGTAATCTAACTATGGGATGTCACGCCACCCGCCCTTGACCGTGGGCTCGGCTTTTCGAAAAGATTTATGACTCTGATCAGAGATGTACTACTGTACCCACAAGGCACACACTCATCCCAAACACCAAAGTATAACGAGATGACCCATACCACGAGAACTCGTGCCAAAACCTCAACATGAAATGCTCCAAGCGATAACCACCCGCTCTAGGTTTCGCCAGCGCGCCGGGCCGCCACCTAGCTAACATCACACCCCCTTTTGTGCCACGTCGGTAAAGCCACCCGTAGGTGCAGCTTGACCCATCTCCAAATGGTGGCCTCGGTTTGGAACACTCCATACCTTAGTTAGGACTTACCCATTAGACTTGTGGTTAGTACGGAAGTGTATTGCAACGGATCCCGCAGACCGGTCCTTATAGTGCCCCGGGTGCTACCGACCAATGCCCTAGCTTGCACCCGGAACCCACCATGCATTCACTCACAACCACAACTCCAACACCGACAGAATTCCAAAGATGAGAATAACGGGGATCATATAGTAGATCCAATCGCTACGACTCATTTTTAATCCTATAGCAATCGTGTCAATACATTGGACACTAGCTAATAATACTAATCATATGGTGACAAGGAGTTTAGGCTAGAGAGCATGGCTTGGGTTGCACATCAAGGTCGGGGGATCCTAAATAAATATATTGTAAGGGTTTCATTTGACTAATGCATGTATATCCTATGTGTTTTAGCGATAGTTTAATAAAACATGGGTTCAACATGATCAAAAGATTGATTTGGTGACTTGCCTTGTTCAGCAAAGGGAGAGGGAGGAACTTCCGGGAAATATTCCGGCTCCTCAACGGCGTCGTAGTCTTTCCAATATAAATAAAGTAAAATAAAATAAATACAACATTCAATTTAAACAATATAAAATCACACCACAAGCACGTAGGTTTAAACTGGTTTAATTTAAAGGAAATCAAGTGGTTAAGTTGCTGAAATTCATTTCATAAATAATTTAAAAGGAATTATAATGAAGTGTTGTCTTTTGTAAAAGGGTTTTAAATGTGAGTAACCTCATTTTAAGCTTTCTAATCAATTTACGATGAAAGGTTCATGGGCAATTTAGTGGTCTTTAATATATGAACAGAAAGAAAATAAATATAAACTTTACTGAAATTTAAATAATTGAATTTACATTTTATCCTAAGGGCATTTGAATACCTATTTAAATAAACATGAAAAAGTCTAAGGTAACACACTATTTTTATTGAACTAATGTGTAGAGAATAAAATTATAAAATTTCTGGAATTGAAATGACAATATTTAGAGTTCAAATGCACCAGATATGAATTTTACAAGTTTTAAACAGTTTCTGGAATTTATTTTTAAATTTAAATCCCCTCGGGTCCACGGTGAGCCAGGCCCACGGTGAACCCGCGCACTGTGCGCGTGGTCCGGCCCAATCTGGACCGTTGGATCCAGATCCAACGCGCGAGGGCGAGGCGGGGCGTTTAAGTCGACGTGGACGACTGGGATTAATACATCGAACCGGTACGCGATGGACGACTGAGATTAAACGTGAGTTTTAAATATTAACGAACGCACGAGATTAAAACGTACCCCTTCGCTCAGATCCGACAGCGCAGATTAAACCGCACATGGGATTTAATCGGTACCGTTAGATCTAGATCGCATGGCCAGGATCAAATCCGACACGGCACGGGTACTCGACCCGTGCCGGTAATCTTCTCCAGCGACGGCGAGCGGGCCAGAGGCCACGGCGAGCGACGACGGTCGTGCCTAAGGCCTAAAACCGAAAGAGGGCGACTAGGGGAACATGAGGGTACCCTTGCGGTGACGAACGGTCGACGGAGCAAGGCCGGCGATGAGCGGAGGCGGTGAAGGTGTTCGGGTCCTTGGCGGCGACGGCGATCCGGCGGGGTTCGTCGGCAACGGAGTGGTGGCCGGGGTCGGTGAGGTCCTTGCGGTCGCAGCGGTGTGGTCGGCGAGGACAGAGGGGGACTCCGGCGACGGCGAGCGACGGCTGGAGTGTGGGCGGCGGTGGAGAGTAAAAAGTCGAATTGGGGCGCTTTGGTTTGTTCTCGCAGTGATAGTGCGTAGGGGTGCATTGCGGACGGCCAGGGGGTTTATATAGGGTCGTCGGCGGGGGCAGAGGGGGCGTAATCGGGGGAGGCCGAGAGTAAAGGCTCTCTTCAATGCCGGCGAGCTCCTGCCATGCATGCATGCGCTCGATCCAGGGGCGATGACGCGGTGAAATAATGGGGGAAACGGTCGGTAGAACGCGGGGGAATCAATGCCGACGAGTAATTAAGGAGAGGGGGCCGGCGAGAGCGAATCCGAGGTGGGGTTAGGGTTTCGGCCGGCGAGGGGGGGTGGGATTTGGGGGCGGATCTCGCGGGGAAGATGGATCCGAAAGGTGGGGGCCACTGGCCAGCGAGCGCGAGCGAGTGAGGGTGGCGGCTGACGGGTGGGGCCGGGCTCGGGCGCGAGAGGGGACGGTTGGCGCCGACAGGTGGGGCCGGGGCGTCGGGCGCGCACACGAGAGGGGAGGGGGTCACTGATGGGTGAGGTCACGCTGTTACTCCGAGGCAGGTGAGAGTAATGGGCTGGGCCGGCCGGAGAGAGAGAAAGGGAGGAGGGAGCCCGTTACTGTTTAAATAAATTTCTGATTAAAAATAATCACAGAAAATGGATTAAAATATTAGGGCTACTTCCAAAGTTGATAAAAATTTGTAAAAATTCTCGAAAATATATCTTGGCCTTAGGATCGTACATAAAAAGTTTCAGCTCCTGGTTTGGCCATTTCACCTATGTTGTAGTTCAAAAGGTTAAAGAAGGGTATTGAAGGTATTTCCAAAATAATAAATTTCAGGAAATTGAATTAAATAATATTTTTATTACTTTGAAAATTTGGGGTGTTACATCCACTTCCTAAGTTAGCATGACTCCTATCACACTATCTTCTGTAGTAATTTATAGCTGAAGTGGAATCCCGGCTTTTGGTGCCCTTACCACAGGCGGTGATGACAAACACTCTTTAATCCTCTCAAAGGCGCGTTGCTAACTTTTCCCCCTAGTGAATTGGGCTATCAGCATGTCGGTTATCGGCATGGGATACACGTCCTTCAGAGTGGCCTTGTTTAGATCCCTGAAATCAATACAATCTCATATTTTGCCACTCCCTTTCTTCTCTACAGGCACAATGTTAGCAACCCATTTAGTATACCTGCATGGCCTAATAAACTCAGCCTTGAGTAACCGTTCTATCTCCTCTTTAACTCAGTCATACATGGCAAAATTAAAGCGGCAAGGAGGCTGTTTATAGCGCCTAAACCCGAGTTTAATAGGTAGCCGATGCTCCACGAGATCACAGCTTAGTCCGGGCATCTCACTATACTCCCATGCGAAACAATCGACATATGACCCAAGCAACTTTATTACTTCGGCCTTTTCATCAGCCTGCAAATTCTTGTTTACAAAAGTCGGCCTTGGAATACTACCATGGCCTATATCGACCTATTCTAGAGGATCGGTCGACGCAAAACCTTGACCTAACTTTTCTACTTCAATAAAATCTTCAATGTCTTCGGCAATACCATCTTTAGAAGACAGATATTGCTCCACACGAGACTTTAGCCAATCAAGATTACTTTTACTAGACATGACTACTAGTTTAGAGATAGTCGTGATACACCAGCCGACTTTACAGACACGGGAACAAAACGTCCCTCGGACACGCTAACAAAGTCATAATCCGAGAGATCTCTACCTGATAGACTCTCTACCTTATCATGGACGGCGTCAATAGACACATCGGCCAAAGCGACTTGGGCCAAAGTATCAGCTAGTCCAACCTCCATATCATCGTCGTCCCACTGAATCAAGCACAGGTGCAAAGTAGACGGAATAGATCAATTTGTGTGAATCTAGTCACGCCCAAGTAGCACACTGTAGTTACCTTGCACATCGACGATGAAGAAAGCCATCAGCGACGTATTGTTGCCCACCGTCAGCTCTAGAGAAAGTATGCCCTTGGCCTCGGAGCTCTCGCTGTTGAAGCCGTTGAGCGTCAGGTTGGTCCTCATCAAGTCATCTTCATTCTTGTCGAGCTTCTTTAATAGAGAGTACAACATCAAGTTTACGGTGGTGCCTCCATCTACAAGCATCCTCGAGATCGGCTTCCTGTTGATGTGCCCCTTGACATAGAGAGGCTTCAAGTGACGAGCCATATCCTAGGGCTTCTCGAAAATAGCCTCTTGTGGGTCGAGGCTCAACTGAGCGACCTTGGACTCATCCTGTGGAAGAGCAAACTCAGCAGGCAACATGATGACATTTATGTCCATCTCCTGAGGAGGGGGCCCCTCGGAGACGAGCGTGTAGTCATCGTCCATCAGATCGTCCTTGTCATCGCTTGAAGTAGGAGTCGAGTTGATTATGGAAACCGGCTTCGGCTTCCATACATGTCTCGCTACTGGTCGGGGATGGATCTCCTCGAATACGGCATATCACTCATCCTCAGCCTTCTTCTCGCGCATCTCCTGAGCTCGAAGATGTTGTAGCCGCCTCTTTTGGGACTTGGTCATACCTGGGGGTGCCCACGATGGTTGCAACTTAATGTTGGGTGCCTCAACAACCATCCTCAGCAATTTTGTGCTTGGTGGAACCGTGCTCCTAAGTGATATCGGTCGGACCGGCCTTATTGGGTCATTCTAACCGGGCTGTGTCAATCGGACCATACATAAATGGCCGGTCGGATCGATTGGTGTCAATCGCCTGTGATATACCGGTTGGACCAGCCATAGTAGGCCAGTCAGACAGGGTTACCGTGGGCGGTCTGACCGGCCCTATGGATGCGGTCGGACCGACTGACTGCTGCTCGATCTCCTTCCATTGATCACCTCCGTCTTGTTCTGTGGGGGCCTCCTTAGGGATTGGGACATCCTTGGACCCCACTTTAATGACGATAGCCTCAAAAACCACCTCTTGATGTCCTCATGGTGCGATGGATAGTATGGAGAAGACATCGCCTCTTGGAGCACACATTTGACCCGGCATGTTATAAAATCCGGATGGCACAAATGGAGCAATATAATATGGGACGGGGTATCTAGGAGGCGGAAAGTAGAAAGGAGGCTACTGCGCCATTGGTAGATGATACAGTGGTGGAGGGAAAGGTGGATCCAATGGCCTCGGCCACCGTGGGCAGAACCTATTCCTCCGAGGGGGGCCATCCTCATTGGAGGTCCTGGCTGAGTGCTCTCCTTCTCGGCCCTCTTCTTGTGCTTCTAGAGCAGCATGTCGTACATCACCTTCAGCTTCTTGCGATTCGCAGCTGAAGACGATGCATTCGTGTTCACTTTCTACACTCCTACCTCGGGGTTCTTCGACACGAGCATGTGTGGGTGTGGTTCTCCAATCACGATCTCCTTCCTCTTAGCGGACTCAACCTGCTCAGGCCGAATCAGCACCTTCTTCCTGTCAAGATCAATAGTGTTCATGGGAAAGGGGTCCTGGTCAAGCTTCATCTAGGGATTTATATCTAGCTTCAATCTTCCTTCTTCTATGGCTGATTGAACTAGCCGACGAAAAACATTGCAATCGTTAGTAGAATGGGAATGAGAATCATGCAACTTCCAATAAGCTTGTTTCTTCAAGTCATCGGCAGTCGGGATGACATGACCCTTCGGCAACCTGACAAGTTGTTTCTTCAACAAAAAAACAAATATTTTATCACACTTGGTCACGTCAAAAGAATACTTCACCTCGCTGGGCCGTCTCTTGGTAGGATACGGTTGTAACTTAGTTCAAGTGATGGTCTTAGCCTTACTAGACCAAGTCCACTATGTGGTGTACATATCGGCCGAGTCATCCTTGCTCTCCGATGATTCCTCATCAGAGTGCTCCATGACGTGCACCTCGGCCTTAGGCTTGTTAAATGTCTTAGTGAATTTTCTACTCTTAGCTCGGCTTTCCTGAACTAGAGCCTTCTGCAGCACCTAACTAACATCGAAGAAATCTTGGCCATCTAGTTTCTCCTTAAGTTCGGAGTGAAGACCGTTAAAAGCTAGATCGGCCAAGTCTCTATCAGAAATGTTCAAAGTAAAACATTGGTTTCTAGTGTTCCTAAAATTCTTAACGTACTCAGAGACACTCTCATTAGCCTTCTATCTAACCGATGTCAAGTGTGAAAGTTGAAGCTCGGTCTCCCCAGTATAAAAATAATCATGGAACTTCTGCTCCAACTAGGCCCAAGTCTGAATAGAGTTCAGTGGTAACGCCGAAAACCAAGTGAAAGCGGTGCCGAAAAGCGATAGAGGAAACAATCTAAGCTTCAACGCATCCGACCCACTAGCTTTGCCACACTATGCTAAGAACTGGCCTATGTGCTCTATGGTGGTCTTACTACATTCGCCGTCAAATTTTGTAAACTCGGGCACCCTAAAGCCACATGGGTACGGGATGGTGTCGAAGTAATCAGGGTACAACTTTTGATAAACAGTAACCTGTCCTCTAGGTGTCCAACCCGCAACCTCTCAGAACAATGTGTGAATCCACTCATCAAGTTCATCTACGCCTAATGCCTGCATGCATCTCTCATGTGGGGGCGTGACACGTGGTGGTATATCGTGGTGTCGGCCATGTGGCTCCTCTCGTGGTGGTTCGTGATACGGGATGTAATCGGGCCTATGCGGGTAACATGGGGAAAGGTAGCGCAGGCAAGGGCGGTGGCGGTGCATAAAATGTGGCATAAAGGCCGGTTTGACCGACTGTCGCCACCTACTAGTTCTAACACATGCCAGTCTGACCGGCCCAAGGGCCGGTCTGACCAATAGGGTCATGTAGGGCTTCAGCCATGGATATGTAGCCGAAGACGTGACAACCTTTCTGGTACTCCCGTTGGTTCTACTGTATATGCGATGAACAGGGGTACACCAGCTATTGTAGTGGGGGAAACAACCTCGGAAAAGCCGAATCTCCTAAACATCGCCTCAATTTTTGTATCCAATTTCAAGTCAACCATAGTGTCTACATGGTATGAAATGGTAGCGCTAACGGCTTGGTCAATGGTGCTGGCTATCTTTTGCTCGAGGTCCTAGGAGGACATTTGAGGAGGCGATGGTTTTACCTTAGACCCAGAGAGATCGGGGATGTCGCTGTCACGCTTCACGAAGCCCCCACGGGTCTTGGTGAAGCGGCCAAGAAAAAGTGTGTGAAGCTCTATTGTCTTGGCCTCAAGATCTACTCTATTCTCCTCGGAGAGGTTGTCAAGGGTGGGGATGATGATGTTGCTATCATCAATCTCTGAGCTCCCCACCGGGTTCATCGGCGTCGAGGGTCCCATTGATGTAGAGGAAGTAGGTGTACCCATCATCGATGTAGAAGTGTTTGGCATGTCTTTCCCTAGTGGAGTCGCTAAAAAGTGTGATGACACGAAAATGCGCCAAACGCACTGATGCCGATCCGACGATCCAAAAGCATGTGGATATTTAGGAGTAAACCCCTAAGCGTAACGCAATACCGACGTCATGTTCCGATGTCATAGAATAATATTCAATTAATCGATGCGTGAGAAAATAACTAAAAATAATTAAACCTAATCGGCTAGATAAAACCGATTAAACCGAACAGTGGCTATGCGATTGGACCTTCCTAGGGCTGCCGGTCAGACCAACTGGGACATTACGGTCAAACTGGCCTATAGGCGGCGGTCTGACCAGTTGTACAGGGAGATGGCGCTCAACCCAACCTAAGAGAAAATCAGGTCGGCCAGGAACTGGTGGTCAGATCGGCCTTGTGTCATCGGTCGAACCGGCCTGTGCCGGCAAGACCCGGTCGGACTAGCTGTAGTTGGCCGGTCAGACCGACCGGTGATGCAGTAGGTAGATTGGATCACCGATGATCTCACCGACAAAGATAACTCATTATGAAAATACTTTGCGGTGAAGAAGAAGATGAAACACCTCATGAAACACGAAAACATAGAAGCAATTCGGTAAAGAGACCGAATCACCGACAAAACCGATAAAACAATAGAAATCTGTTATGTGGATGAAACAGACGATTCATGAGTGAACCAAAAATTACTTACCGCTATTACAACGTGGCGGATGGATGGTTTACAGCGCAAACCAGCAAAGATGTACGTCCTAAGCTAAACCTAGGGCATGAAAAGTATATTGAATGTAAATGCGATTCAAGGTAGATAATAGATTAGATCTATTAGGGTTTTGGGGGAGGCTGTACTTGAATAGTACTTGCCTCTATTTATAGAGATTGGTCATGAGTTCTTGGGGTATAACCTGAGTTAGACACGGGTTCCAAGTTGTTAAAATTAATTAGGGATAAAATACACCTCAAAATCATCTAATTGGACTCGGACTCTAGTTGGATCAGTCTGATCGGAACCATATGGCTGGTCTTACTGGGCCTACATTGCCATTCAAACCGGGCCTACATTGCCAGTCAGACCGGGCCTACATGGCCGGTTGGACCGGCCTGTGCTAGGTCTCGACATATTTTCGGTAAACTACCAAAAAGTGATATTTTGATAATTTTGACCATTAATGCCATTTTTTGCTATCAACATCGGGTATCTCACTGTACTCCCATGCAAAACAATCGACATACGACTGAAGCAACTTTATTACTTCGCCTTTTCATCAGCGTGCAAATTTTTGTTTACAAAAGTCGGCCTTGGAACAGTACCATCGCCTATATATACCTCTTATAGAGGGTCGGCCGACGCGAAACCTTGACCTAAATTTTCTACCTCGCTAAAATCTTCAATGGCTTTGGCAATACCATATTTAGAAGACCGATATTTCTCCACACGAGACTTTAGCCAATCAAGATTACTCTTACCAGACATGACTACTAGTTTAGAGATAGTCGAGTTACACCAGCCGGCTTTACATACACTGGAACAAATCATTCCTAGGACACGCTAACAAAGTCGTAGTCTGAGAGATCTCCACCCGATAGACACTCTACCTTATCATGGACGGTGTAAATGGATACATCAGCCAAAGCAACCTAGGCTAAAGTATCAGCTGGTACAACCTCCACATCATCGCCGTCCCACTGTATTAGGCATTGGTGCAAAGTAGATGGAATACAACAATTTGCGTGAATCTAGTCACACCCAAGTAGCACATTGCAGTTACCTTCTACATCAATGACGAAGAACATCGTCGGCAACATCTTGTTGCCCACCGCCAGCTCCATAGAAAGTACGCCCTTAGCCTCGGATCTCTCGCCGTTGAAGCTGTTGAGCATCAAATTAGTCTTCATCAGGTCATCTTCATTCATGTCGAGCTTCTTCAATAGGGAGTACAACATCAAGTTGATGGTGGCATGTCCATCTACCAGCATTCTCAAGACCGGCTTCCCGTCGATGTGCCCCTTGATGTAGAGAGGCTTTAGGTGATAAGCCGTATCCTTAGGCTTCTCGTAGATGGCCTCCCATGGACCGAGGCTCAACTGTGCGACCTCGGCCTCGTCCTGTAAAAGGGCAAACTCAGCGGGTAACATGACGATGTTTATATCCATCGTCTAAGGATTGGGCCCCTTAGAGACCGGAATGTAGTTGTCGCCCATCATGTCATCCTCATCGTCACTTAGAGTAGGAGCCGAGTTGTTTATTGCAACTGGCTTCAGCTTCCATACATGTTTCGCTGCTGGTCAGGGATGGATCTCCTCAAAAACGGCGTCCCGCTCATTCTTAGCCTTCTTCTCACGCATCTCCTAGGCTCGATGATAGTGTAGCCGCCTCTTCTAGGACTTGATCATACCTGGGGGTGCCCATGAAGGCTGTGGCTTAGTGTCGGGCACCACAACTTTGTTGCTGGAATTTTTGGCTGAACGGGAATTGCCCGAATCAGCCTTGGCAATTTTCCGCTTGGCGGAACCATGCTCCTGTGTACTATCGGTCTCACCGAGCCGGTCTGACCGAGCTGTGTCAGTCAGACCATCCATAGGGGGCCGGTCGGACTGACTGGTGCCGGATGTCTGAACAGCCCCGTTCGGACCGGCTAAAATAGGCTGGTCAGACCATAGTAGTGAAGTCGGTCTGACCGGCCCTAAGGTTGTGGTCTGACCGGCAATCTCCTCGGGTGACCTCTGTGGTTTGCCTTGCTCCGCGGAGGTCCCCTTATGGATTGGGACGTCCTGGGACCCCACCTTGATGACGATAGCCTCAGACACCGCCTCTGTATGTCATCGTGGCATGATTGATAATCTGCCAAAGACATTGCCTCTTGGAGCACTCATTAGACCCTACATGTTATAAAACCCGGATGGCACGAATGGAGCAATATAATATGGGGCAGGATACCCGAGAGGCAGAAAGTAGAAAGGGGGCCACTACGCCATCGGTAGATGATACGGTGGCAGAGGGAAAGGTGGCTCCAATGGCCTCAGCCATCCTAGGCCAAACCCACTCTTTTGAGGAGGGCTCAGCCTCGCTAGAGGTCCTGGCCGAGCATTTGCCTTCTCATCCCTCTTCTTGTCCTTCTAGAGTAGCATGTTGTATGTCACCTTTGGCTTCTTGCGATACGCAGTCGAAGATGATGTGTTTGTATTCATTTTCCACACTCCTACCTCAGGGTTCCTCGGCACGAGTGTGTGTGGGCGTGGTTCGCCGATCACGACCTCCTTGCCCTCAGTGGACCCGACCTTCTCGGGCCGAATCAGCACTGTTGGAGGAAAATATCTCATCTTCGGGGTTATTGCCGAAGCAGCATAAAGGCAGTCAACCAGTTCGAAGATTGTCTGAAGACCATCTTCGAAGATGCCCAGAACCTCGTTAGAGGCCCGAAGACAGGCACTAGTTCGAAGTATGTCTTCGAACCAAAGCCCTTCAGGATCTTTTCTGCCAGCTAAGATGGAAGACTTATCTTCTATCCTATTAGATTAGTCTTTTACCATTTTAGCCCTATTAAGGAAACCGAATAGTTTCCTTAATGTCGGTTGTAATAGAGGGGTAAATAGGTCTTTTCCTTAATGTTTAGGCCTATAAATACCCCCCATTTCACCCTGTAATAGGGACCGAATACAAGTGATTCAATACACACTTTCGAACTATTCTAAGCTATTATCCTTTCGGAGGCTTAGAACAGTTTGCTTCGCAAACACTTCGTTTGTTAGTTTCTTTTCTACAGAAACCTGTTAGCGTAATCTTTTACGCCAACAGTTGGCGCCGTCCGTGGGGAACCTAGTCCAAAAAACTTCGTTCTCTACCAACTTCTTCCATCATGCCTCCTAAGCGGAGCGCACCTCGCAATCCCACTCGGAGGTCCTCTCGGATCTCCGGAGAGATACCCTTCGACACAGTTGAAGTCGGAGGGTCTTCGACTATCCCTCCACCTCAAACTCCGCAAGGGGCTTCTATCCCTCGAGGATACGAAACCTCTCCGCCAACCCCTTCCATACTCCGACCGCCCGGAGCCACTCCGCCACCCTCCATTCCAATTCGAACTGATCATACCAGTTCTCAAGACCCGGAAGGTCCTTCCGGAGGAGATGAAGATAGCATTGGAGACATGGCCACTCAAATGGCCAATCTTCAAGCTGAGGTAGCGAGGTGGTGACAAGAAGCTGCGAACAGGCTTCGCTCTCAAGCCACCCCAGCTACCCCCGAAGTGCCCGAAGACGACGATCTTGGTTATCCCGAAGCTCCGGAGAACGCCTCTTACGACAATGAATCTCCGTTGCATCCTGAGCTTCAGAAGGTTCGCTTCGATCCGAAGTTCAAAACTTCGAAGCTCTGCAAGTATGCCGGAGATGAAGATCCCAGTGAGTTTGCGCGTTCTTATGCCCTAGCGATTGAGGCTAGCGGCGGAGACAGAGAGACTATGGCGAAGTGCTTCCCATTAGCTCTTCAAGGAGTGGCGTTGAGATGGTTCTGGTCTTTAAAGCCAGGATCAATCAGTTCATGGTCACAGTTGAAGAGGAAGTTTATAAGTAACTTTCAAGGCACCTTGGTGCCCCCCATGTCGACAGGAAGCCTTTTCCAAGTGAAACAGCTCCCCGGAGAAACATTGAGGCAGTACTTCAAGCGCTTCGCTCACACGAAGTCGCAAATTCGGGGACTGTCCACATCCTCGGTGGTTGATGCGGCTCGGGAAGGCGTCAGTCATAAAGGCCTTCTGGATAAACTGCATCGGAAGAGCATCACCACAGTATCACAGCTGATGTCGTACTTCGAGGAGTACTCGAAGTCAGAAGAAGGTTGGCTTCGGAGGACTACTGCTACTTCGACAGTATTGACAGAAGTTAAAGCAGAGGTGAAGACTTCGGCACAGCCGCAAGAACCAGTCTTCGAAGTGCAACATGATAGAAGAAGAGGGCAAAAGCACCCTCGCTCTGAAGTCTTAAACATTGCACCCCCACAGAAGTTTGCACCAAGAGCTCCACAGTCTGCGGGGAACAAGTCCAGCGGTTGGAGGCCGCCAGGGAAAACGGCTGGCAAGGGCCAGACCCTTTTTTGCTGTATTCATGGAGAGAATCGAAGCCATGCAACTGACACCTGCAAGGCTATTCTTACCCTTCGGGGAGAATATTTGGAGAGAACTTCGGGTCGAGGTAGTACCGACCGAAGTCCAGCAGCAGCAGTGCGCCCGGAGCCGGTCCAGGCTGTGGCGCGGATAGAAAATTTTGATGCTGCAAGGCATCCTCCGGTGGCCAATGTTATGCCACCTCCGAAGCAAGAAGAAGGGCAAGATAGAGGAAAGAGAGTAGTTCTCCCTATCTCCAGAGGAGGTACCCTCGGAAGCATGTCCAAGAGACAGCGAAGAGAGTACGTTCGAGAAGTAGGCCACATTGGGACTTCGTCATCTGCAGCTGCAATGCCGGAGTGGTCTCATGTTCCAATATCTTTCTCTGCGGAGGATGCAGCTGGTATTAAGTTCCCACATGCAGATCCATTGGTTATCACTGCTGATATTGCAGGGACTGAAGTCCGAAGGGTGCTAATTGATGGAGGTAGTTCGGCAGATATCATTTTTGTGCAAGCCTTCGATCAATTATGCATTTCCCGGAAGCATCTTCTCCCAGCGGCTCGTCCTCTGCAAGGCTTCGCAGGACCTCCGCTTGATGCACTTGGCCAGATAGGCTTAGAAGTAACCTTCGGAGAAGGTTTACTAGCTCGAACTGAAGAAGTTATCTTTGATGTGGTAGATGCCCCGTATGCTTATAATGTCATCTTCGGACGAGGCATGTTGAATCAGTTCGGAGCTGTGGCGCATCATAACTACTTGTGCATGAAGATGCCCACACAATCAGGAGTCCTGACAATCTTCGGAGATCAAGCCATGGCTCGGAGGACAGAATATGGTCACGGTCCCCCTCTTGATCCGAGACAAGTAAACAGTGTCCAAGATAATGAAGAAATTTTTTCAGCCTCCTCCGAAGCTTCGAAGAAGTCATTTCCAAGACCAAGTCCTGAAGGAGAGATTGCAACGAAGGTCATTGTCAAAGATGGTAAAGAATACACATTTCAATTTGGTAAAGATTTACCTCCTGAAGTTGCAACTTCCTTGGAAAAGGTCGTAGAAGAAAATTTGGATGTCTTCGCTTGGTCTGACGAAGATATCACCGGAGTCGATCGGGATATTATTGAGCACAGTTTGCTTGTAAACCCGAAGGCCCGGCCTGTTCGACAAGGGCTCCGGAAGATGTCCGCAGAGAGAGCTGCTCTAGCTAAGGACGAAGTTGAAAAACTGTTGAAGGCTGGGATTATCAGAGAAGTGGCCCATACAGAATGGTTAGCCAACCCAGTCTTCGTCAGGAAGAAGTCTTCCGGGAAGTGGCGCATGTGCATTGATTTCACATCCCTGAATAAAGCGTGCCCACGTGACCCCTACCCCATGCCCCGAATTGATCAACTAGTTGACTCCACTACAGGTTCGGAGTTACTAAGCTTCCTCGACGCGTATTCTGGTTATCATCAAATATGGTTGAAGCGCGAAGATGAAATCAAGACGAGCTTTGTAACTCCTTCGGGAGTCTTCTGCTATGTAAGAATGCCCTTCGGCCTAAGAAATGCCGGGGCTACTTTTTCAAGATTAGTTGCTAAGGCTCTAGGTCATCAATTAGGCCGCAATGTGGAGGCCTATATGGATGATATTGTAATAAAGAGTGCTTTAAAGCACCAACATAGCCTAGACTTAGCAGAAACATTCAATAGCCTTCGGGCATGTGGGATCCGTCTTAACCCCGAAAAATGTATAATCGGAGCTAAGGCTGGAAAGTTGTTAGGGTACTTAGTTTCAAGCAGGGGAATTGAAGCTAGCCCTACTCAAATAACTGCACTGCAGAAGATGGCTCCTCCGGAGAATTTAAAGCAAGTGCAAAAGCTGACTGGACGTCTGGCCGCACTTAGCAGGTTTCTATCAAGGTCTGCGGAGAGGAGCTTGCCAATCTTTAAAGCTTTGAAAGGGTCCGAAGATTTTGCATGGACACCGGAGTGTCAGAAAAGCTTCGAAGATATTAAAGATTATCTCAGCAATCTTGCTACACTTACGGTGCCTATTGCGGACGAAACCCTACTTCTATATCTTGCAGCTACAGGTTCAGCTGTCAGCGCAGTCCTTGTCAGAGAAGCGGATATCAATGGGAAGTTGGTCCAAAATCATGTCTATTTTGTATCCGAAGCATTGTCAGGAGCGAAGACAAGATACTCCGAACTTGAAAAGTTCGTTTATGCTCTGATAATGGCTTCGAGAAAGCTAAGACATTATTTTTTGGCCCATAATGTAATTGTACCAACTTCGTATCCTTTAGGAGATATGCTCCGAAGCAAAGATTCCACTTGAAGGATTGGAAAGTGGGCAGTAGAACTAGCACCCTTCGGCATATCTTTCCTGGCAAGGACAGCTATCAAATCTCAAGTCCTAGCAGACTTCGTAGCAGAGTGGACTCCACCTGCGAGGTTGACTCCGGAGAAATCAGATGACGGAGTTTGGACTATTTACTCCGATGGGGCTTTCCAAACATCCGGAGCAGGCATTGGGGCAGTATTGATTTCACCGTCAGGGCAAAGAGCAATGTACTCCGCAAGACTCAACTTTAAGTCTACCAATAATATAGCGGAGTACGAAGGGATTTTATTGGGACTCCGGAAAGCACGTGCTCTAGGGGCTACAAGGATAATCATAAAAACAGATTCTCAGATAGTAGCAGGGCACGTAGACAAAAGTTTTCAAGTTTGACATCCACAGCTTGCAAAGTACTTGGAAGAAATCCGCAAGATCGAAGCACATTTTAAGGGTATTTCCATTCGGAGTATACCAAGAGCTGAAAATGTGCAAGCGGACATTTTAGCGAAGGCTGCTGCCGGAGCTGTGGATGTGCCTGACGAAGCTTTCTATGAGGAGCTCAATGTACCTTCGGTGCCACAAGTTGCTTCTGCAGAGATTCTCTGCATTCCTAGTGCAGATTGGAAAAATTCGATCATAGAACTCTTGCAAGGAGGAACAAATTTGCCCGAAGAGCCCCAATTGTCAAGATTAAAGCTCAGAGCAAGAAACTATCAGTTAATCAACGGTATATTATACAAGGCCGGAGTATGTTCCCCTCTACTCCGATGTATATCTCAAGCCGAAGGCCAAGAAATTCTTCGAGAAATTCACGAAGGCCTTTGTGGAAGCCATTTAGCCCCTAGAGCATTGGCAGGAAAAACACTTCGCCAGGGGCTTTATTGGCCCACAATAACAGCTGATGCGGAGAGCTTGGTCCGCACTTGTCAAGGATGCCAGTGGATGGGTCGACGGAGTCATCGCCCACCAACAGCTCTTCAAGTCATAGCTCCGGTATGGCCTATGGCCAGATGGGGTATGGATCTAATTGGTCCCTTTCCATTAGCAAAGGGAAATCTCAAGTTCGCAGTGGTAGCTATTGAATATTTTTCTAAGTGGGTAGAAGCAGAACCCTTAACAGCTATCACTTCGAACAATGTACAGAAATTCTTCTGGAAGAACATTATTTGCCGGTTCGGAGTGCCTAGATATCTCACAGTTGATAATGGAACACAGTTCGACGCAGAACCCTTCAGGAAGTTTTGCGAAGACCTAGGCATTCAACTATGTTTTGCTGCAGTGAGACATCCTCAGTCGAATGGAGCCGTTGAGCGAGCCAATGGAAATATTTTATCAGGGCTAAATCGAAGAATAGTAGGATTATCAAAAGGACTGTGGACCGAAGAGCTTCCGAAGATTCTATGGTCCATTCGGACTACTGTAGGACCGAAAGTAGCGACCAGAGGGGGGGGGGTGAATGGGCGCCTTAAAAATTCTTTCGAATCAATGGCCTGTTCCCAATACCCAACGCACCTCAGAAACCCACGCAGCGGAAAATAAACCAAAAGGCCTAAGTCTAAAGGTTTCTAACCTAGAAGCAACTGATGATAAACAGTGTAAAACTAAAGTGGTGCAACTAGGCAGATGTACAAGTTATAACAGGCCTAAACTTCTTAGAGTAATGATCTAAGTATGTATAAGGTGAAAAGAGAAGTTACTGTCCAAAGTTGTCTCCTGTTCGAAACTTGGCGAAGCTCCCTTCGCACGTCGAGGTCTGCTTCGGAGGATGATGACGGAGTCTGTCCGAAGTGCCGAAGGTGTCACTGTCTAGCCTAGTTCGAAGAGGTAAGAAGCGAAGTGTTACTTCGAAGCGAAGTAAAACAGTGCCGGAGCCTGGTTCGAAGTGTGTACTTCGAAGACAGGACTTCGAACACAGCTTCGAACCAAGAGCTTCGGAGCGAAGTAAAACTGTGCCGGAGCTTGCTTCGAAGTATACACTTCGAAGGCAAGACTTCGAACACCCTTAGAACCGAAAGCTTCGAAGCACAACCTTCGACACAGAAAAGCTTCGAACACAACGCACAAAACGGACAACCTTCGAACAAAGAAGCGAAGCCTGTCACGTGACAGAAAAGGAAGTCCGAAGCCAACACTCTATCTTCGAACAGGGAAAGATTCGGAAGAAGAATCGGAGGCTGACATTCTACAAAGAAATCCAAGCAAAGTCTATCAGAAAAGACAAACTTCGAACCCAACTTCGAAACCTAACAAAGTGTGTACTTCGAACAGATAGATTCGGAGTATGCTAGTTCGAAGTAAGCGATGCTATCCAATACAGGAAGAACTTCGAAGCTAGCAACTCAGACACAAAGACCGAAGTTCGAAGTCTGAGCGAAGTCTTTTAAAGACGTTCGATCGAAGCCTGCCTCACGGAGTTGAGGGGCTTCGAACTGAGAAGGGACTTCGCCAGACACAGTCAGAAAAGCGATTTTAGTCCTATCAACCCGATCGAAAAGTAGAACAGTAAAAGTAAAAAGCTGGCGCAGAAGTACTGTAGCTACAGTGGAGTACTACTTGCAAATCGCAAGAACTAGTACTCTGTTCGTGAAGAACAGAAGCTTCTTCACACCTGCCGAAGCCTACAAAGCTTCAAAAATCACAGGGAAACTTGCTTTGTAGATGAAAACGACCCATTTAAAACCTTGCAGATGCAGCACACAAAGAAATAGAGCATTTACTACAACATTAAAAGCAAGGCAAGATACACAGAGAGTGAACTCCCTGGCGGCGCAAGCAGGGAACAGGTGAAGAGAGAGAAAAACGTGAGAGGCAAAATGACCCAATAGAGTAGTATTCAATTTCAGCAAAAGGGTAGTCCAAACCCTAGGGATTGGGGTGCTATTTATAGGCAGCCCAACACTAGGAATATTCTACCAGCCCCTTAGGGTTTTACAGACTCAAAAATACAGAAAAAGACTCTACTGCCCTTAGGTATTTTTACAGACACAACTGACTGACTGTGGGCCTAGAGTAACAGATGACATATCCGGAAGCTACTCTTCTGGACAGTCGGATACAGAATCAACGGTTGTCAGTTTTACGCCGAAACTGACAAAGCCTCCACCAGCTTTGCACCAGGTACCCGGATTGGGCCGGCCCGACTCCGCAGCTCTCTCAGCCCAGCAATCGCTCACCGCCCGTGTACCTGAGTCAGTCCTGGTCAACAGCCCAGTGGGTCTTCTACTGCTTCTGGCCCATGCACCCGGATTGGGCCAGCCCGACTTCGCAGCCTCCTCTGCCCGACAGTCGCTCGCTGCCCGTGTACCTGAGTCACACGCGGCCCATGAAACAGCAGATCTCTTCTCTTCCTCAGTCCTCGTTGACTATCGTTGACAATGACTCATCACTTCTGGAGCCATGAGGCCCACGCTATTCAGCATGGCTCCTCAATCTCCCCCTTGATGAGTGCATTGTCAACACTCCTCAATTCTCAGCTCTTCTACACCTGTGAACAAATGTGGAAACACGAAAACAAAACACAAGAAAACAAAGAAGAAGAAAAATAAGGTAAAAGTTTAACCCTAATGACCAAAAGCCAACCAAAAGCAAGAAACGGTCATTATGGTTAACCAAAATGTAAAAGCTCAGAATGAGTGCGATTTCAGAACAACAAGGATATCAACAGAGTAAGAACTCCCCCTTAAACTCTGATCCCAAATTTTCTCCCCCTTGTTGACAAGTGAACTCATCAAGCACTCAAAAAGAGACACAGACTCCCCCTGAAAAAACAACTCCCCCTCAAAATATGCAGTGAATGCAATTGGGGTGCAGGTGGAGTGAAGAAAGCATGCTTCTCAGATATGATTGACTGCAAATACAGTATCTAATAGGTATAGCAAAAGAGATACTGTCCAAGACACATGGCATGATCAGTGCAACAGATGATATCTAAAGAAAGTCATTTAGCACGCATTTTTCAGTTTTGGCAAATAAAGGCATCACCACATTTTCTTAGTAAAACAAGCAAGGTAAAACATGAGATGCAGAAACTAACTGATATCTACCAAGATAAGCATTGTCCAAAACAAAGTGCTTCAGCAAACTTGTTGTCTTTTCAATTTTCAGGCTTTTTCATTTTCCTTTTTCATTTTTGCCAAGGGTTATTTGTATGTCAAACCTTATGCTAACCGACCAAGTCAAGCCTAGGCCAGAACTGGACCATCGGAAGCTTAAGACATTGGTCTTGGCATACACTACACTGTCCTAGTTCATACCAAAGTGCTATGGTAAGTAGTCCAGAACAATGCAATGCGACAAAGCAAACCCACTTGGATCTTTTCAACTCAAGCATAAAAGGGCATGGAATTTTCATTCATTTTTTATTTTTTTTATCATTTATAGCATATTTTCCATGTTAAAGCATAAAGATGTCCAAGTTGCATATCTGCATCTATGTGATGAACTAGCTACAAGGCATGTAACAGATAGCAAAAGCACTCAGCCTACACATGCTAGTTACCAGAAGCAATGGTGATCATTTTTCAAGTTTAAAGTGTAAAAGCCATGCATATGACAGATATATCAAGTGAACTGAACCAAAACATGATCATTGACAAGTAATCAAAAGCATGTACCAGCTAGACTAAGTAAAGCAGTTCAATCATATAACAGAAGCAGGCTCAAATGTGTGATATGTGAATATGTATGATATGAACACACACAAAAAGACTCAAGAAAAGAGTAAAAGGAAAACTGACGCAAAATATCCTAGAAAGGATACACAACACCCAAATCCCCTCGTAAACGCTCAAAAGTAGATTGATCTAGGGGTTTGGTGAAAATGTCAGCCAACTGATGATGGGTATCAACATGAATAAGGTCAATGACACCTTTCTCATATTGATCCCGTAAGAAGTGAAAGCGCACATCAATATGTTTGGTTTTGAATGAAGACACGGGTTTTTCCCTACACTAATAGCACTAGTGCTGTCGCAAAACAATGGAACCCTGGTAGGAAAGAGCAACCCAAAGTCTCGTAGAGTAGAAATCATCCAAACCATCTGTGAGCAGCAGCTGGCAGCAGCTACATACTCAGCCTCTGTGGTCGAAAGAGCAACTCCAGATTGCTTTCGAGAAGACCAAGATACAAGGGAAGAACCAAGAAACTGGCAAGTACCGGAAGTCGACTTGCGATCCAACCGGCACCCACCAAAGTCGGCGTCCGAAAAGCCAGATAAATCAAGTGATGATGATGCTGAATAATAAAGACCAAGATCAGGCGCATAGGTGAGATACCTAAAAATGCGCTTGACAGCCTGCCGGTGAGATGCGCGTGGTGAAGACTGAAAACGCGCGCAAAGTCCCACGGCGAACTGTATGTCCGGTCTTGTTGCCGTCAAGTACAACAGCGAACCGATCATCCCTCGAAATTCTCTCTCATTGACCTTGACACCGCTCTCGTCCTTGTCCAAACCCCCAGAAGTGCCCATCGGGGTCATCTGCGGCTTCAATTCACCACCAAAGTCAAATTTCTTAAGCATGTCACGAGTATACTTACCTTGGTGGATGAAGGTGCCGTCCTTGGTCTGCTTGATCTGGAGCCCTAAAAAGTACTTAAGCTCACCCATGAGGCTCATCTCAAACTCACTGTGCATCTGCTCAGAAAACTTGGACACAAGAGAATCAGTAGTACCGCCAAAGATAATATCGTCCACGTAAATCTGAGCAACTAAAAAATCTGAAGCATCTCTGAGCAAGAAAAGAGTTTTGTCCACAGAACCCATCACAAAGCCCTTCCCCAACAAAAATTGCTTCAACCGGTCATACCAAGCCCTGGGGGCTTGCTTCAACCCGTATAAAGCTTTATGCAACTTAAAACATGTCGAGGAAACTTGGGGTTCTCAAAACCGGGGGGTTGCCTAACATATACCTCCTCCTCTATGAACCCGTTCAGAAAAGCACTCTTAACGTCCATTGAAAAAGCTTAAAACCCTTTGAAACGGCAAAAGCTAGAAGAATACGAATGGACTCAAGACGGGCCACAGGAGCGAAGGTTTCTTCAAAGTCAATACCTTCCTTCTGGCAATAACCCTGGGCGACTAGTCGAGCCTTGTTGCGCACCACAACCCCATCTTCACCTTGTTTGTTCTTGAATACCCACTTGGTGCCTATGGGGTTGCATCCTGGTGGCGGCTCAACTAGTGTCCAAACCCGATTGCGGACAAAATTCTCAAGCTCTTCTTGCATGGCATTAATCCAATTAGAATCAGAGAGAGCATGAGAAATGTCTCTGGGCTCAAAAGATGCAACAAATGCAGATTCAGCAAACACAGCGAGAGAGGCAGAAGAACGCAAAGTCCTTTCAGTTAAATCACCAATGATGAGCTCTGAGGGGTGGTCACGCTGAACTGCTCGGGTTCCCTGGTGATCTGAAGTCACCTCACCGGAGTCAGCAGCTGGCACCTCTGGACTCGACTGAGGGGGCTCGATCGAAGTGGAAGAAGTGATCAGAGGTCCGCCCTCATCATCAGTCGAAGTCACAGAAGGTGTGGGCTCTGCGGGGGATGCAGAAGGCCCGCCCTCAACAGCAGCTGGAGTATCCTCATCTTCCTCGAAGATGGACTCTCCGAGCTCATCATCACCAGAAAGCTCAAAAGAAGGAGTCAAAGAAGGCAGGGACTCATCAAATGAAACTTCACACGTCTCGACAAGCAGCTGGGATTCGAGGTTCCAAACACGGAAGCCTCGAGAATGCAATGCATAACCAAGAAAACACCATCCCAGCAACGAGACTCAAACTTGTCCAAATGCCCTCCCTTCTTGAGCACAAAGCACTTGCAGCCAAACGCTCGCAAGTGGCTCACCTTGGGCTGTCTGCCAAACCGCAACTCATATGATGTCTTACCAATGTAAGCTCTAAGAAAAATGCGATTGGCCAGATAGCAAGCCGTGTTCATGGCTTCAGCCCAAAAACGCCTAGGAGTCCTGTGCTCATCGAGCATCGTCCTGGCCATCTCAACTAGCGTGCGGTTCTTTCGTTCCACAACGCCGTTCTGTGGGGGAGTGTAAGGAGAAGAAAACTGATGGTCCAGACCCTGATCACCACAGAAGCTGACGAACTGAGAGTTCTTGAACTCAGAGCCGTTGTCAGAGCGAATTGCTCGCATCCGACCATTGTTCTCATTCTTCAGCTTCAAAACCAGGTCATGGACAAATTGAAAAGTTTCATCCTTAGACTCCAAAAAGAAAACCCACGAGAAACGAGAAAAGTCGTCAACAATCACAAGTGCATACCACTTCCCACCGACTGAGCGTACCCGAGCTGGACCTACAGTGTCCAAATGCAAAAGCTCGCCTGGATACGAAGTCATCACCTGAGTCACAGGTGAATGAGAAGCGGCAACCATTTTCCCATGACGACAGGGATGACAAACTAGATCCTTCTCCATTTTAAGCTTGGGCAATCCTCGGATGAGGTCCATAGAGCTTAACCTGACTAGCAGATCAAAACTCAAATGACCTAACCTCCTATGCCACTTCCAGAGCTCAGAAGAAGATCCAGCAATCAAACAGCGAGAAGGGCCAAAAGAACTAGAGAAGTCAATTCGAAAAACTTTACCGAAGGGTAAAATCTGACAAACCAAAGACCCTCTAGAATCAATCACAGAAGAATTTCCCTTCTTAAAACACACTTCCAAACCATCCTCAAGAAGTTGCGACACAGAGATTAAATTAAAGTTCAGATTTTTAACCAAAGCAACATTCTTTAAAGAGAAATGGTCTGAGATGCTGATTGAGCCTATGCCACTTACTTTCCCTTGACCGCTGTTCCCGAATGTAATGTACTCTTTGGAGCTCGGGGGAGTGAGACTGGAGAACCATCTGCGATGTCCCGTCATGTGACGAGAGCATCCTGAGTCCATGATCCAAACATCCTCCAGTCCCCGGTCCTGCACAATCAATGTCGGTAAGTGGGAGCAAATGGTCCGGCACCAGGTTTAGCAAAAGAGCTAAACCAGTGTCGAGCCATCTGCTCAAAAGATGGAAAGCGAAAACCATCAAAAGAGTTTGGACCAAAACGCGGCTCAAAGCGCGGTCCATGGTTCTTCCTAACCCTACGGCCACGAGGTCCAGAACCGTTGCCAACTCGGTCTGGAACTC